>PVKS010031290.1:0-23577 GCA_004027875.1 Aplodontia rufa | reverse complement strand
AGAGCACTTTCTCATGTATTCATTGGCTTGATCAATGTCCTCTGGTGAGAAGTCTCTGTTTAGCTCTTTGGCCCATTTATCAATTGGGCTGTTGGTGATTTTGTAGCTGACATTTTTGAGTATTTTATAGATTCTGGATATGAGACCCTTGTCTGAGGAATCATAGTCCATGATACTCTCCATTTCTGTAGGAAACCTCCTGACTCTTTTGATTGTTTCCTTAGAAAAGAATTATTAAGAGGTAGTTATTGGTGACTGAAACCAGGAGAACTTTACGAGTGAGCTACAAGCTCAGCCCTTTTTATTTTGTATGTTTAGACAAGCTCTTGCTAAATTGTTTGGGATCTTGCTAAACTGCTGAGGCTGACCTTGAACTTGAGTTCTTCCTGCCTCAGTCTCTCAAATCTCTGGCATTACAGGTATACACCACCAAACCCATCTTAGAAGAATATTGATGATGTGGGACAGAGATGGCTGGGTTATGTGAATAGTGATTCTATGGATAAGGGAGAGAATGGCTTGAAACAGGAACATAAAGATTATAGATATGATAGAGGTAGATATCTGCAGAAGATCTATTTTGATGGTTTCCTATTCCTTGGTGAAATATGAAAAGAGCTTATCATGTGATGAAAGCATGAGCAATCTGCACACTGGGTGTCCTCTGCAGTCATATTCAGCTATAGGACTGCAGGTGCAGAGCTGACAGGAAGATTATCTGGGTGATTTGATGCAAAGGGAAGTAACATTGTGAGAAAGTGGCAATGGAGCAGAGAATATAGGCAAAGGAACAATTACAGTAGATAAAAAGAGAAGTAAAGATGTGATGTAACAGAAAAGTTAGAAAAAGTTCAGAGCACTGAATCACACTGCCACACTGAGATTAAATGATTTTGCTTCAGTCCAGGAATAAGTTAGTATGGGCAAGAATACAGACAAGGCTGCTTAGAGTGAAATGCATGAAATTGAAAGATGACATCTAAAATGCAATGAATATAAAGAAAGACAAGCATCTCATTTTTTCTCTCGTTTTTGGAAATTTAAAATAAAAATGCAACATATACAGCCAGGGCTGTAGCTCAGTAGAAAACTTCTCTAGGACACAAAAGGCCATAGGTTTGATCCCTACCATCACAAAAAAATTACATTAAATTAAAATAACATAACTAGTGGAAAGATGGACAGTGAAGAATAAAAACTCATGACCATTTCAAAAGGCTATCAATTGAAAAGATATAGAATTGGGCAAAAATACTCATTAGTTTATCTACTGTAAAATCTTATCCTTTAACATTTACAGGAAAAATTGGCAGTGACTCATTTAACCCATAAACATCTCTAAATATTTTTTTTTTATAAAGAGAGAGGGACAGTGAGAGAGACAGAGAAAGAGAGGAACAACTTTATTGAGTTTTTTTTTTTTTCACATGGCCTTAGTTGCTCCAACACTCAGTTGTGTACGTGGTGCTGGGGTTTGAACCCGGGTCCTCGTGCTTGCCAGGCAAGCGCCGAAACCGCTGAGCCACCGCTCCAGCTCCAACATCTCTAAGTATTTTCGGAAAGGAAACTTTTAAGTGAAGTAGTACTATATTCCTAGAATTTTATAATATGTAAACTGAATTTGCATTATTTTATAAATTACAGAATTATAGTATTTTTCTTCCTCAAATTTACAACACTGACCCAATAAACTTATGTTTTAACTATGTAAATTACCACCACTAGAGGATCTGATCTGGCAGATGCATGGCTCTAGTAGGTGCCTGTCCCAAGAGCCGGGGAGCACCTCGGAAAACAAGTGCAAAACAGGCAGGGACGATACTTTGCCAAAGGGGATCAGAGTTGTAACAGTGAAAGGAAGCCAAACTCACTTCCTACCCCTTTGGGCCTGGAGATTCCAGTAACCAGCTGAAAGTAAGTTGGGAGTCTGAACAGGACTAGTACACCCAACGACTTAAGCCTAGGAAGTCCTAAAAAGGCTGTGTTTTGGGCAGCATCCCCCACCCCATGCTGAGAATCCTGGATAAATTCCTGGGATTCTGATTTCCTGCAGAAACAAGCAAAAGTCAGGCCTTCCTGATGTGTGCATCTAACCTCTCCAGAACACTCACAGCCCAGCAAACCAAAGAGGCCTGATTAGACCAGAGCCACACTGACCTCCACTCTTGGAACCCAGGAGCAGCCTCACCCTGGGAGTACTACGATCTGGGATCTGGACTACATGAAAAAACTCCAGCAGACAGTGACTATCTATCCTTATTGACTATTTTCACCATCTCCATGAAGATAATCTTCTCAATTTTTTATTGAGATGCCCCCCCTTCTTTGGTTTCCTTTTCTTTGTTTTTAGTGTATGTTCTTGCAACACTAATTGGTTCATGGATATGTACATGTGTACGTATGTATATACACACATATACATATGTACATATATACACATATATACACACATATATATGTACACACACACACATATACACACACACATACTTAATTTTTCTTTTCTTCGTTTTTAGCATTTTTTAAATGTAGATATTTTTCCTTGTCCTGCTTTAGGAGGGTTGGCTTTTTGATCAGTATATTTTGCTTTTGTTCTGTATTGTCTCTCATTTGTATGGTTATCCTGTTCCTCCTCTTATCCTTCCTTCTGGTAACAGCCCCATTCTATTGCTCTCCATATCGCTTTTCCTTTACTTTGTCATCTCCATTTAAACCATCTCATCCTATATCTCTTTTACTTTTTTCCCTCTGTACACACTCAAACTATAATCTACTCTCTACATTCTTTTCACATTTCCTTTTCTCTTGTCTATATTCTTTTTTTTTTCTTTTACCTATATTCTTACTACCCTCTAGCTCTCATTGTTTTATACAACTTGAGCTCCCACCTTGAATGCTGCTGTAACCATCACTTCTGAGGATGTCAAAGTTGATACCAACTGTATACTTTTAAGCAAGATATAGATAGTGGTTACATGTTGTCTTTACGAAAGGCAACAAACCAATCATTTGTCTTAGTGGCAATTAACATTGTAGCAGACACAGTAAGATTTAAGGATCCAGTTTAAGGCTGTATACTGTTTGCATTGGTTGTTGCTATGGCTGATTTCCCCATATGTTGTGAGGTATTAGGAATTAACAGGGACACTAGGAGTTCACAGGTTAGGGATACTACTACTGAACTAAACGTTAATGGACACTGCACCGACTCAGTGAAAAGAGAAGATAAAAATCCCAAATTATCAAGAAGGACCCACAGAGGAACAACCTGAGTGGAAACTCAGGCCCCATCTGCTAACATCAACCCATAGATCGAATCCAGATCGAATCCAAAGAGAAACTTCAGTACATATAAGAATTACACACAAAATGTCACATACAAATTAAGAGGAAGAAGAATCCCCTTCAACTGAGATACAAAAAGATCTTTGAAAAAAACAAGAAAAAAGGCTAACAAATCTCCCAGCCAAACCCACAATCCCCCAACAAGGAATCCCACTGATAGTGAGGTAGATGAAAACCAACAGAAAGGATACAATAAGTTGATTATGAAAATGATCAAAGAATTAAAAAGAATTAAAAGAATATTTAAGGAAGAAGTTAGAAAAGCAAATATAGGAAATGAGATATCATTTTAATAAAAAATAGAAGCAGTGAAAAGAAATGAACTCCTAGAAATGAAAGACACAATCAACCAAATTAAAAATGCACTTGAAGGCATCACTAACAGACTAGATTCTATAGAAAATAGAACCTCTGCTCTTGAAGAAAGAATTTCAGGCACTGAAGATAGGCTATGTGATCTCAAGTACACAGAAGGAAATAAAGGGAAAAAAATTTATAGAATGTGACCAGAATATAAAAGAGCTCTCAGATGATATTAAATTGATATAATCCCATAATGGAAATGAAGCTAGAAATCAACAGCAAATCTGGAATATTTATATACACATATAAATATACACATATAATCTGGAAAATTATATACACATATGACCTATCCAAATTGACTCATGATAATACAGAAATCCTAAACAGACCAATATTAAGTAGTGAAATTAAAACAGTAATTAAAAGTCTTCTCAAAAAAAAAAAGGAAATTTCAGGTACCGACAGATTCTTAGCTGAATTCTACCCAACTTTTAGAGAAGACATTATGACTCGCTTTTATAAAGTTTTTTCCATGAAACTGAAAGGGACAAAACACTCCCAAGCACATTTTATGAGGCAATTATAACCCTGATACCAAAACCCAACAAAGACACAACAAGGAAAGAAAACTACAGACCAATATCCCTCATGAACATAGAAACAAAATTCTTAATAAAATACTAGTGATTCACTTTAAAAAACATATCAAAAAGATAATAAACCATGGCCAAGTAAGTTTCATTCCAGGGATACAAATCAATAAATGTGATTCATCACTTAAACAGAATTAAAGACAAAAATCACACAATCATCCCAATAGATGCAGAAAAGGCCCATGATAAAATCCAACAGCCATTAATGTTAAAAACACTGGAGACACTAGGGATCAAACGAACTTACCTTAACATCACAAAGGCCATTATGACAAACCCATAGCTAACATCATACTAAACAGAGAAAAACTGAAAACATTTCCCCTAAATTCAGGAATAAGACTCTCTCATCACTCCAGTTTAATATACTCCTCGAAACTCTAGCCAGAGAAATCAGGCAAGAGAAGGAAATTAAAAGGATATGAATAGGAAAAGAAATCAAAATATCTCTGTTTGTACACAAAATGATCCCATACCGAGAAGACCCAAAAGATTCCACCAGAGGAATTCTAGAGCTTATAAATGAATTTAGCAAAGAGGCAATATACAAGATCAATATCCATAAATCAGTAGCTTTCCTATGCTCGAAAAGTGATTCAGTTAAGGGAGAAATCAGGAAAACCAACACAATTCATAAGAATCTTAAAAAAAAAAAAAAAGTTTTCCCCGTAATTGTAACTCCATATTCATTTATTAATTTAATAAAAAAATTTAAAAAAATTTTAAAAACTGATTGGGAATTAATCTAACCAAAAAAGTAAAGAGATCTACAATGAAAATTATAGAACACTGAAGAAAGAAACTGAAGAAGACCTTAGAAGTTGGAAAGACATCCTATGTTCTTGGACAGGTAGAATTAATAAAGGAAAAATGGCCATTCTGCCAAAAGTCCTACCCAGATTCAATGCAATTCCCATAAAGATACTAAATATATTCTTCACATAATTTTTTAAAAAATGAATTCTTAGATTCATCTGGAAGAATAAGAGATCCAGAATAGCCAAAGCAATACTAAGAAGATAGGAGAAAAAAAAAAAAAAGGCGAAGCAGAAAGCATCACAATTCCCAATCTGAAATTATATTACAGAGCTGCATTAACAAAACACTGGGGTATTGGTATAGAAATAGGCATGAAGACCAAAGAAACAAAGAGAAGACACAGACACAAATCCACAGCCATATGATATTTGACAAAGTGCAAAAATATATCTTTGAGAAAAGACACCCTTTTAAACAAATGATGCTGGGAAAACTGAACAATGATATATGAAAAATGAAATTAGATCCTTATCTCTTTTC
This sequence comes from Aplodontia rufa, assembly GCA_004027875.1. Classification (NCBI taxonomy): domain Eukaryota; kingdom Metazoa; phylum Chordata; class Mammalia; order Rodentia; family Aplodontiidae; genus Aplodontia; species Aplodontia rufa. The sequence continues at coordinate 17,974 of PVKS010031290.1, read as the reverse complement.
CAGCACAAAACTCATATTGAAATGTACCAAAGCCTTTGGAATTAAACTAGAAACCTTACACTGTTAGAAGAAAACACAGGGTCAACACTCCATCATATAGGAGCTGGTACCGATTTTCCTAAACAATACCCCAAAAGCACAAAAAACAAAACTAAGAATAAATAAATGGGATGCCATTAAACTAAAAAACTTCAACACAGGTGAGGAATCAATCTAGTATGTGAGGAGAAAGCCTACTGAATGGAAGAAAATCATGGCCACCTACTCCTCTAACAGAGGACTGATATGTAGAATACACAAAGAACTCAAAAATCTTAATATAAAAAAAGCAACACAATCGATAAATGGGCAAAAGAAATAAAACATAAAGTTCTCGATAGAACAAACACAAAAGGCCAATAGATATGAAACAAATGTTCAACATTTCTAGCAATCATGGAAATGCAAACAAAAACTACATTAAGATGAAATCTTATTGCAGTTAGAATGGCGAAGATCAAGATGACAAACAACAAATGCTGGAAAGGTTATGGGAAGAAAGGAACTCTTGTACATTGTTGGTTGGACTGCAGAAAAATAAACCACGGGAAAGCACTATGGAGACTCCTTAAAAAAAAAATCAGGTATGAAACAACCATATGACTCAGCTATTCCACTCCTAGACATTTTCCCAGAACATACAAAATTGGCATTCTACAGAGAAACAGCTACAGCAATGTGTATGGCAGCACAATTCACAAAAGGTAAATTATGGAATCAACCCAGATGCCCATCGTTAGATGAAAGGATTAAGAAACTGTGTCTGTCTGTCTGTCTGTCTGTCTCTCTCTCTCTCTCTCTCACACACACACACACACACACACACAATGGAGTTGTACTCAGCTATTAAAAAGAAAAAATTAAGGCCTTTGCTGGTAAATGGAAGTAAATGGAGAAAAATCATGCTAAGTGAATTAGTCAAATTCAGAAACTTAGAGGTCAAATGTTTTCTTTTATATGTGGTATCTAGAGTACAACAAAGGAAAGGGTAAGGGAAGGAAAAGATTATATAAAAAAGCATTAAATTCACATTGACGAACTAAAGAAAATCTAGTAGAGTAAAAGAAGAGGATAGGAGAGGAAGGGAGGAAAAAGGAGAAAGGAACAGGGGAGATACATATATTATATAGAATATTTTGCACCTGTGAGATATTAAATAGTTCCCATGCAAACAATAAAAATTGTAAAAGTAAATATATATATATATAAAATCAAAGGGAGATCCGTAGATGAAAAGGACCAGGAAGAGGGAAAGGAGCGTGGGGAAAGTGCTAGGGAGGGAATTGGGACAAAATATATTGTTGTCATGTGTGCATGTATATGAAAGTATAACAACAAACCCCGTCATTATATACAACTATAATGCATCAATAAAAATTTTAAAGTAAATTACTATCAAACATGAGAAAGAGAAAAAAGAACAGAAAATCACACCCTTCGTTTGTTTCAACACACTTTTTCTTAGTCTAGATTCATCTTTGTAATGGCATTCCTTAGATAGGTATGAAAGTTCAACTGAGGTTTGCAGAGCACATGCTCAGTAGCTGTGCAGCAAGCCAGTCACATGCCAGGCAGCAAGAAGCAGCACCAATATAATTTATGACTAATCAAAGGAAAATTACATGGATCTTACTACATTTATGTTAAAAGTATTTCCAAGATCCTGAGCAAAGTACTTCAAGTTGAACATACATCTAATATTGTTAAAATTATGTAACATTTGGCTTTCAAATAAACTCAGCTGGATTATTCTTTCTTCTCAGCATGACCATCAACAATAAACAGCAAAGTACATGATTGCTTCATCCTGGCACTGGATTAGATTAATTTTTCCCATTCCTGAGAAATACTTGCACAGCAGGTTCCTTCCCCCTCTACTCTTTCAGGAATCTCTTTCCTCATTGTGAAAGAGATCTCCACCTTACAGGCAGGCAAAGCTCAGTGTGTAGTACAGTACGTTAGGCTCTCCATAATGTCATTCATTATTTTTGCTGATTTTACTTGTGCTCTCTCTGGTTGAAACACCAAGATTAATGAAGCATTTGTTTTCTCTCAAGAATCTATTTATAAATGAACTTCTATTTACAGTAAGCTATGTAGACTTCTCTTTCTCTTCATTATAAAAGTGGCTGGTAGTGTTTACTGAGCAAAATGGAGAGGAAAGAATAGAAAAAAAATGATTTGTGACTTTTTGGCCTGCAAGCAGTTCCCTAAGAGAAAAGTATTCACGTCACAGTGATGCTACTGTCAGGATAACTGATATTCTCAAATGTGCTGGTCTATTTGGTTGAAGTAAAATAATTGTTACCACTCTGGCCTTTGTAGGCTAAGGTTTAAGTCTGCAGCTGTTTGGAATAATTTTCCTCCTCAGGAGGCAAGAGGTAATTCTGAGACCAAATGTACTGCCTCAGAAGGGAGAGGAGGGTCTTGGCTAGTGGTTCACATACACCTCCACAGGGAGAAGCAAGGCAGCTATAGCAAGCACTTGGCTACAAACTGCCACCCCCCACTGGTGAATGACCTGCCTTGCTTAAAAAGGGGGGGGGGACTTTCCCCCCCCTCGTTTTACTTTGTATGTAAATCAAAGTCAGCCCAGCAGCCTGACAGCCACTCATTACCTGGTCTTCACAGTATCCCATAGAAGGAAAAGAAATACAACAAAAAACATATCACAGGGAGTAGGAATGCCACCGTGACCTCTCAATGCCATAAGCCAATCTGATCTAAAAATCAATCATTCTAATCTACAAAGCCACTTCAGAGATCTTTCACAAAAGGAAAATACTGTTATCAGTTGGGAAATTGGATTCAGGAGATCATCCAGTTCTAGGGAAGGACCTCTGTCCAGAAAGTACAATAAATGTAAAAGGGAAAAGAACCTGTTCATATATACAACCACCTATAAACAGCAATTATTCTACAGGAAGTGGATAACCCAACACTAAAAGTTAGTGCTGGCTTTAATTTCAATGCAAACAAACAAAAACTACCCCCAAACACTTCTGATATATGTCAGTTGTTCAGCCTTCTTCCCCTCTAACAAGGAGCTGAGCAGCATAAGTCTACAGCCGGGAATGCGTCAGCCCAATTAATAACCCGGACAAAGGGGCTGAACCCAGGCAAAGAACTTCTCCCTTCAACTCTCTGCTTCATTATTTGTAATAGGAGATTTCTGAGATTGATGTAGAATTCTTCATCTTTATTAGCTCTAATATCTGTGGAAATGAAGAAAATTCTACCCATACAATTTACATTAGTTTATATCTAAATCACTAGTTATTCTGAATTTAGAGTTCCAAAGATAACAAATGACACTACTTTTTCTAAAAACAAAAGATTACAAGAGCCAAATGACTATAACAAAAACATCAATGATGAGGCTGGAGAGGGGAAATAAGATTTTGTTATGGAATATAGGTAACACAAACTTGAACCATAAAAAATTTTCTTTGACTCTCATAACCTCCCTAACTTCTACTTTAGAGAAACAGGAGAGAAAGCACCACCTTCTGACTCAACAGAGAGGAACTAGGGTTGCTTCTTCTCAGAAGTACCTCCACCAATAGAAAACAGACTCAAACTATGGGTCCCACTCTCAAATCAATGTTGAGAGTCAGACTCTATCAAAAGATTGCAGCTTCCTCCATTCGCTGTTATCTAGAGAATTACAGGGGCTTAGCCTTGTTAGTTCTCAAAGATAGCAGAGTGAGAGTGACCAGCATTACAAGACACAGATCTTCCTACCTGAGACTTCAGGCTGGGAGTTAAGGTAAGGCCCACTCCAAAGTTCAAGAAGTTTGATAGCATTCACAAAAAAACAAGATTCTTTTGTTTTCCTTCTTTTTTAAAGAGAGAGAGAGAGAGGGAGAGGGAGAGGAAGAGAGAGGAGAGGAGAGGAGAGGAGAGGAGAGGAGAGGAGAGGAGAGGAGAGGAGAGAATCAATTTTATTTAGTTTTTTTCATGTGGCTTTCATTGCACAAAATCTTGTTGTGTATGTGGCACTGGGTTCTATGCCCTTGAGCCACTGCTCCAGCTCCAAAGGATTCTTCATATAGACTACTACCCTAAGTACTTTAACAAGGTAATGTTGATACTATGATTTAGAGAGAGAAAAAACTTCACTATTATCAGGACCCAAATAAAACAGCCACATGCAGCACTGGAGGGCATGGAATGGCAACCAGTATTCGATCCACAAACGACACTTACTCAGAATCAAACAAAGCGTATATGCCAACGCCAGCAAAATGCGCATGTTTTCATAGGTGCATTTGCATACTCCACAGTTCTGAGAGTGAGTTATTTCTTTTTACTTTTTAAAGACAAGGTCTCCCTAAGTTGTCCAGGCTTTGAACATGCAATCCTCCTCATAAGCCACTATGCTTAGCTGACATGTTCTAGTCTTCATAAAAGGAAAAGAAAAATTAATTATAAAGGCCAAACAGGAATCCCCTTCTATATTTGGCTTTTGATTTAAAACCATTTTGGGAAAAAAAAGCAAAATGTTATATTTTTATACATGTACAACTTCACCATTCTGCAGAGAAAAATAATGCTTTTTAGTAGATAATTAACGTGTACAACTACCTAGATTATGCATTTCATTATAGAGAATGAGAATCCTAACCTAAAAAGAATATTTTAATATTTTTCATTTCAAAGTCTACTTTTCACAGCACGGCAATAGTCATCAAAAACATGGACAGCTGCGTTTTTATACTGTACTACTATCAAACAAAAATATTCCAATTCTCCTGAATTAAGTATAAATAGACATACTGAAATAAAAAGAAATTTAGAGTATAATGTACACTGCCATGTATGCCCCAAAGGCAGCTAGACAAAATTATAATAGTCTTAGTATAAACTTCATTAGACTTTATTTTTACAGTAATTTCAGATTCACAGAAAAACTGAGAAGAAAATATAGATTTCCCATATGATCCCATCCACATACATGAACCTGCTCCCCCATTATTAACTCCCCCATCAAAGTGGTAGGATTTTTACCATTAATCAAACTATTGCCACATCCATATCCCTCAAGAATTTGTGGTTTAAATTAAGATTGCTATGGGTGAGTACAACATATAGGGTTAGACAAATTGAGAATGAAATACACCTAGCATTTAAGTATTATAGAGAGTATTTTCATTCATTAATGATGTATAATCATGAAAATGTATAATTATACAAGAATTATCATCTGATCAATTACTAATAGTATTAGATGCTATTCCTTTACTTTTCAGTCACTGTTGGCCTCTAACTAGGTAAAATAAATTTAGCTTTCTTGAAGGTCCTCATTTACCAGTTGCCAGACTTCAAACGCAGCTTGATAACACTCTAACAAAACCCACAGCTCCTATCCCCTGAAAGGTCCCTGAAGAAATACCCAAATTTCCTGAAGAGAAACAACTACCCACATGACTACATTACCCCTGAATTTTAAAGGAGACTATTATATAAATTTCTTTAACTCACATATTTATATACTCTTTAGAATTTCAAATTACAAAAGCAACTACTCTGAAGAGCATTAAGAACTTAGATTATTAGTTTTTGTAATAAAAGTAAATTTTTAGGTTGCCAGGCTATTTCAGACATGAATATCATCCTTCACAAGCAGAAGTATAATTGGTCCTAAACTCATTTTTGAGCATTTCACAGAAATACCAATATTCAGAATTTTTTTAATGTGAAAATTTTTTTAAAAATGAAAGGAAAATAGTGATAGGAACAGAGAGAGAGAGAGAGAGAGAGAGAGAGAGAGAGAGAAAATACAAACACTTTTTCTTTTAATGCTGGGAAAATTAGGTTTACATTTTCAATGAGGCGAAGCCTATAGTGAAAATTAATGCAGATTATAGACACAAACTATAGAAATTTAGATCAAAAGTGAAACTAAGTAACAAAAAAGAGACACCAAATTCTGAGCACTGACTTTGTAAACCTAGAAACAGGTCTTGGGTTGACTCTGAAGGCTGTGGCAGGATGGCACATTCAAGGCTACCCTGGTCAAATTAGTAAGAAGATATCTCAAACTAAAAAAAAAAAGCTGGGGATGTAGCTAACTTGTAAACCACTATAGAATTCATAACCGAGGACTATGTCAAAACAAAAAAAAACAAAGGAATTGGCAATATCTGGAATGTTCCATCAAATGATATGACAATAAAGGAGGGGGTTGGTGATTTAGCTCAGTGGCAGAGCGCTTGCTTAGCTTGCGCAAGGCCCCAAGTTCGGTCCTCACCCCTGAAAAAAAAGAAAAATAAACAAAATAAAATAAGGGAGGATACACTGCTCCAAAAAAAAAATTATAAATAGACAAAAAATTACTTTAAACACAGGGGAAAATAAATTAATCTAATACAGCTGAGTTACAGGCCATAAGCTCAAACACAGCATTTAAGATTGTTGTGTCTATTAATTTGAGTAACACTAAAATAATACAAATTCAAGATTCAAAATAATAACTAAATAGAATTATGAAATATACAAACTGAATCCAAGACAGGAATTTGTGAGGTTCTTTCATTTCATTTCATGTGATTGTGGGTATAGAGCCTGTAATTCAAATTCTAGAACCCAACTAACTTATGGTATATAATCCAACAACTGTAACTAATCTCTTCCCTAAGCATATGCAATTGAAGCTGTAATTCAACTCTCTGCTTCTTGATTGACTCAAATGGATAAAAAAAATTGCAAAATATGTTCAGAGTGAAGTATGAAATTAATTTTTAGAAATGGTGAGGATACTAAAGGTAAAAAATAAAGATATAGCACAGAACATTATCATTAACTGCCATACTTTAATCCTTATAACCTCAGACTGATCCAACATTATACCAGGTACTAAAAGAAGCAGTAGAGACTAATAAGACAGGGTTCTGTACTCCAGTCACCTGCAAACTAACAGAGTAATTGAGCACAGAGTGACACATGCTCTTTAGAAATGGTAAATAAAAAGACAGTGTGTGAAAACTAACTCCAGCCTCATAGATGGATCTTCTATTATCTTCCCTAGACAGATATTGATAAGTTACTTCACTCTACCATATGGTATTGTTAACTTATCATCTGAGAGTGATGAAAAAATTCCTAAGTGGTCTTTGCTTCCAAAAATATTACTGCTTCAAAACATTATGATATGCTATAATTATAATATAGTTTTTCTTTTAAAGATGAATCTTTAACAATAGAATAAACACATATAATTCTCACATACACCTCATGAAAATGAAAATGCTGTGTACAAAAGTCAGTTAACATAAAAGGAAATAGCTGGAATAATTACATATATATAATTTTATATAATCATATTCCTCAACATAAATATCATAGAGGAACATTTTGCATTCCTGATGAATAATTCTTACCTTTACAAGATAGGTTTTTAAAAAAAGTGTGAGCAAATAATTAGAAATGAGATCATGAAGGAGAAGGCAGAATTGAAATATCCTCTGACCATGGATGCACCATTACATTATCAGCTCCTTCAGAGCTTCCATTTAAAAGGAGGTATAGACCTCCTGTAGAATCTAAAACTGACACCATGAGATTACTTCATGAAGAATTAAAGTCTAAGCATACTTTCAAAATGCAATCAATCCAGCCACAAAATTCAAAGAAATCATACTTAAGCATTTAGTAAAAATTAATATTGCAAAACTCACTGCCACACTACACCAGGTGTTAAAATCAGAATATCAATATTGTCAGTTACTTCTCTGTAATACTTAAACTGCAATTCAATTATTTTTCAGGAGAAATGAAACTGGAACCTCATAGACAAACTTTACTCAAACCAGATAAATTAAAAAAAAAAAAAAAAAAAAAAAAAAAAAAAAAAAAAAAAAAAGAAAGTAAAAAAAAAAAGAAAGAAACTGGCAACCACTCAGAATTTGAATCATTTCCAATTATAAATGAGAAATTATGCTGGGCATGGTGGCACTTGTCTGTAATACCAGGGACTCGGAGTCTGAGGTAGGAGATCGCAAGCTCAAAACCACGCTCAGCAATTTATTGAGGCCCTAAGCAACTGAGCAACAACTTCTCTCAAAATAATAAATAAAATGGGTAAAGGATATGAATCAGAGACCTTGAGTTCAATCCTGGTACCCAAAAAGAAAAAGAAATTATGAATCTGAAAATCATTGTGAAGTAATACTCATAAGTTACCAGTTCTACTGCCCACTGAAAAAGATTTGCATGGATTCCATACTAAAAATACAAATGACATTGTATTTTTTCAGGAGTCAGAAGGTTAAGATTAAAAGAAAATGGTTTATATCAATTCCAAAGAGTGATTAAGCAAAGCACTTTCCTTTTAAAACATGCCACATGAAAACAGCACAATTGATCAAAATCAGCTTTACAATCAGGATGGATGGCCTAGGCTTGGCTCTGCCTGTGCCATGCATGGACAATGGTACCTTGGACAGGACTGCTCAGTGTTTGAGCACAGGAGCAAGGCAGTAACTGTAGGTGGAACAGAGAACTCTTTAATGCCTTGGTGAATTGATTACATGGCCTAATTTCTACTTTCTACATTTACTTCGATTTCTTCAGAGTGAAGCAGAGAACACCACCACACAAACTAACTATGTGACTTTACTTTGGCTCATATAATGGAATAGGACCTGTACAGAAAAAAAGGTGGGATATATTGAGAACTGGATATATTTACCCAGTCCTGCCTATAAATTAAGAATTCATTGGCTGCTTTAAAGATGCTCTATATTCACTTAAATTTTGTTAACCTAATTGATCACACAAAAGGAAACACCAAAATGTTTTCTGGGTCTACTAATAAAGAAGCTTTTGAATGGGAGACATTATTTCTGCCATTAAATAAACCATATTATTTGGATTTTAAAGTGTGTCCATATTTTCCTCCTGTTTCCCTCACTGCTGAAAGTAAATGTCACCAATAATTCAGAAAGACATTGCTCTCAGATGTCTTCGATTAATTTATAGTAACCATATGTCTACTTCCACGCTGCGACCTCACTATACATAATCTTGACATAAATTTTTATCATGCAAGGCATATTCCTCATATTGTCCTTTAGGTGTTTAATGCTGGTTGCAAGGAACTTTAATTCTTTTATCGTACTGAACACTGAAGAATAAAGCAAATGTTCTCCTTACAATTGCAAACACGAAGCTCAACTGCTATAAGATTATCAGCGAAGGAGACAGGATTGTGATCTGACAGGTCATCACTTTTGAAATTTAAGAAAAATACAGGTAAAACATAATTAAATGGCAAGATATGTGCTACAGTATATTAAAAGAATTCAAATCAAACTTTGGATCTAACTTTCAACAGAGGTTTTAAAGAAAAATCATTTAGACCAAGAGGAAATGTTTCCCCAAATGCAGTATCATTTGTTGTTAAACGTTCTGCTCAGGATCATAGCACTACCTGGCATAGAACAGATCTCTAAAATTAAATAGATATGAATGAAAGGATGAGTAAGTGGGAGCAAAAACTTCATACCACTGGAAAAGCTAAAAATGAGAACAGTTTCTTCAGGTATCTCCATGTTGAGTATAACTTAGGAAAATTATCATCTAATTAATCGTTGCAAAAAGAAGTCGGAACAGGAAAATGAAGTAAAATTTTAAAATTCTCAGGCATTGAAAACATACATATAGATTTGATAAACTGGCATTCCCTACAGTTTGAGAAGTAGAAGAGTACTACATAGAAATTTACCTAATAAATTCTATCACGGATACAACAGGATGGTTTGGAGAGGGAATATAAGAAAAAGAGAGAAGTGTACAATTAAACACAAAATCATTTATGCTAGAATTAAATGTATCCATAGTAAATGGCATAAGACAAGAGGCAAAGCAGCACTAAAATAAACTACTTACTGCTGTCCACGCATTTCTTTTGCACCGGGCACACAGCCATCCAGCACAGATCTCGTGAGAAGGAACACCATAACAGCCTAGGAAACAATACCACGGATCCAGGCATTAGGTCTCAGGCATCCTTACAACATTATGCATCTCTATACTGAATAAATAAAGCCAAGTCATCAGCCTACCATATTAATGATTTTCACTGCTTACAACAAACCATAAGCAAGTCTGTCTCAAAAGTACTTTAGATTACCCAACTTCATAATTAACAAGACATAGACCCCCCAAAAATGTGAATCTTAATGCTAACTAATATTCACAATATTATCACAGAGATAATTCTAAACTTTCTAAGCTGTGAAGGCTTTTATGAACTTTTATGAACTCAACATTCAAGGATAATGTAATCCATTAAGTAAAGACTAAGGAAATGCTAAAATAAACAATAAATAAATTTTGACATTCTATTTTTGAAATTCATATAATTCAAAAATACATTTCAAAAATTAATCCTAATGACATTTAATTTCAATGAGAGGACAAAACCTTCACTATCTGATTCGTGACCAAGTGATGTCTTCAATTCAACTTATCTAATGGGTTAATACCTGACCCAAAATATCTAAGATGATGATTAAGGGTACAAATATACAAAAATTGTGTGGTACCAAAAAATACATGTTGCCAGAAAAAGTGGCACAAGCCTGTATTCTCAAGGACTGAGGACCTCAGGCATGAAGATCACACAAGTTCAAGGCCAGCCTCAACAACTTAGTTAAACCAGGTATCTAAATAAAAAATAAAATGGGCTGAGGACTTAGCTCAATGAAAAAGCACCCGTATGTTCAATCCCCAACACCAAAATGAAAACCAAAAGCAAAAAATAAATAAATAAATAAAATGAAATAAATGAAAAAATTTAAAAAAAATAAAATCTAAAGAACATGTTATCCAGAGCTACTGAAATAAGGGGGGTTTGAAAGATTAAAAAGCAGTTTAACATGAAATTTCAGTAACATTTGAGATGGGAACAGAAAATAACACAAATGTAACTACCCAAAGAAACATTAAAACACTAACCAGTACAGTCAAAAATCAAGATTAAATCCCTATATTTTTGTGCCCTGGTTCTTGGCCTCTTGAATATACATACTAACATAAGATAAAACTGTTCGTGTACATGCATGTGTGTCTGTTATTAATTGATATCAATATGAGAAGACTGCTATTATTACATTCTAATTAGGTGAGGTTCAATTCTCTTGAGGAAATATATGCTATTTAATTAATAAATTTATAAAGAGGTTAATTCAATTCTAATCTAAGACTATTATTCATCTGGGATAAATATGGAAGAAAACTATATGATAAACCCCATAAACTATAATAACAGAGACAGACCATATTTAAGTCGTTAACAGATTATTAAATTCAGTGAAATCTGGAATAAAATGATTTAAGAGAGTTGTAATATATAATGAATTCCTTTTACATATTCTATTGGATTTACATGGCAGATCAGTTTTTTAAAAATGTATTTAAATCTTAGAACCTGTGTAAAAAAAGACAAAATAGAGAAAGCATAACCATCTAATTTGGGAGAAAATTATTGTAATGATTGTTCTCTCCTGGAAGGCAGTAGAGATTTCCTGATACTAGCAAGGAATAAAAATTTAACTAAATATAAAATCACTCTAAGAATCATGAAAGTAAAATTCATTCCTCTTTCAAAAGTTACAAAGAAAAATACTCGACAATCAAAATCAGAGGTTCACATTAAGTTTTCTCTTAAAGTAACCAAATTCAAGCATGTAAATGGAGTGTCACTATGAAACCTCACCTGGACACCAAATAAACAATAAAAAGCACACATGCTGAATAACAAACAAAAACAATCAAAAAACAAAACAAACAAACCAAAAAAGTCCTACTCACCACTAGGACTGCATAAAGGAAAACTGGGGTAAAAGGATAATTATACAAACTTATAATCAAGAAGAAATGTGGGAAAGAATGATTGATCTAGCAAGAATGCCAATAATTCAATGCAATAGATTTGACAGTTTCCAAAGCAGAGAGCAATAAGAACTATGTGAAACATGGAAAAGCCAGTGATTATGAATTTTTAATTTATTTACTTGCATGAACCCGTACGCAGCACTTCGCACAGGAAATCAGAAGACTTGTTCCATCCTCTTCAAGGAAGGCATTGGGTGGAGAATATTCTATATTTTCTTCACTATAAATAAAACACATCTCTGGAATGAGGGGCTTAGTCTTTCCTCCTGATGGAACCACTTCATCTAATTTTGTCTCCCATCTAGAATCATTCTCTTCATTGCTGCTATCTGGCTGAAAAACACAACATTTTGACATGAGTGAAAAAGATGGAAAATGTTCATATCAATAAACTTCACATATACTGTACCTGAAAATAAACCACGTAATTTCACTAGTTTTCTAAACAGCATTTCTTCCATGTTAGTGCTAAAACCTGTGAATTGCATGAGCAGCTGTCAGTATAATATGCATGGAAAAACGGTGAAAGCAACATTAAGCACAGCTGCCTCATGTGTATGAACGGGACAATTCAGTTTGTATTGAGCTATGAGCTGTGGCATTTGTATGATATACATGGCAAGGTGAAGAGAGAGACATTAAAAATCTAGGCCCAGAGCCGACACATATAAATTTAAGAGTAATATATTCGAATTTAAAACAGTGACCAGGACTAAATACTCTCTTTGCAAGGTTCTATTTCTTAAGTTTTAAATTTGGTGCTCCTTGGTAAAAACGAATACAAAGGCTGAAAATGTCCCTTCCCTAAAATAAACCAAGATACTCGAAAAAAAAAAAAAAAAACAATCAAGTACTATCAGAAAAATGGTTCCCAGGAGGCTGGTAGAAATCATTTATTAATCTGTGAGGATAATTACTTAAGAATTATTATTGACTCCCATCTGATGCATACAAAGCCTACAAGGATTCACAGGTGACCTCACAGGTGCACAATCATGCAGAAAGCAAAGAAAGGACACAATGACAGCCACACCACCCAGAATTACCTTGTAATAAGGCATGAGCAGGGTGCAGATGGCACAGTGTGGCTCCATTTTTGCCACGGCTGCATTATATTCTTGTTCAGCCACAAAGTTAGGGGACTTTGTCTGCCAAAGATGAATGAGAGGCTTTGCCCAAGACTCCGTTTCTTCCACTTCCTCTTCAACTGACGGAACTTCAGGCAACTCTTAGGGGAGACAGCAAAAAAAAAATACAATGACCAGAGACCCAAGGAAAAACAATCACCATCGCTACAAAAGAAACACATATTCCAAATTGCTGTGATATCAATGCCAGACACCAAGCCTATTTTGTCTATCAAATATATTCTGAAATAATTAGAATACAGGCAGTTCTCTTCTCACCCACTTAATCCTTCAAGACGAGGTCAGACAACAAACCTCTTGCATTCACATTCCCCATCCTGGCCAAGAATACACTGCTCCCTCTTCAATGTCAACATTTAGTATTCCTACTGCTACCACAACACTATCCATGATAAAATAAGTTTATGTGCATGGCATTATCTTCCAGTTAGTAGAATATTCTCTAACCCATAACTGCTTATAAATATGCTTATGTCTTCACCTAAGTTGGTATGTTATTCACTATGTGTTACAGAGCACTTACAATGTGCCAAGCAATACTGGCATTACATGGATATATAAAATGAACCCTACATCACTTCTTCTCATTTGTGCCATATAATGCTCAAGGGGGTCAAATCTGTTAAGCATGCACACCTGATAATGAGAAAACAGTAGAATTTAACTCCATAAAAGACCACTTAAAAATCTTACAGAGGGGTTGGGGATTTAGCTCAGGGGCAGGGCACTTCCCTAGCATGCCCAAAGCCTGAGTTTGGTCCTCAGCCCTGAAGAAAAAAAAAAAAAAATCGTATAGAGCACCACAATCACACCACGCTGGAGGAAAAAAGAAAAAAAAATTCTCTTGCCCACAGCAGAGGATAATATATCCCTGAGCAAGTAGCATGTCTTGTGCTTAATATTCCTCTCCAACAGCTGTCACAGTCTTATGAATAAATACTGCACAGAAATGTTCTTAGCTCCAAATCACTGGTGAACCACTGTGTTCCAGCCCTTGCCAAGTTGACTTACCTGATCTAAAAAATGTCAAAACAGATTTACATAGATTAAAAAAAAAAAGGAAATGTTGAAAGAGGCTAAAACTGAAGATGTCAAATTCTAATGGAGGACAAAATGAATGAAATCTATTTCACTCATGTAAGTAGTGGTGGTGGTGGAGACCCTGGAGGCTGCAGCAGGATAACTCTTGTTATTATTACTATTCTAACAATGGAAATTACTTGGTATATAGCCAGGAGCAGAGTGTTTGGAAACAAAAGGTAAGATCCATTTCCTATATTTAAAATAATCTGACTTTGAATATAAAAGCTACCATTCAGTTGTCCTACATTTCATATTACAAGACACACTAAGAAGAGTTCACAAATGAAAACCTGGAACAAAATTCAACCAGAAATATTAAATACTACTAAGTCTGGGTATTTAGATAAATGGAAAAACAACTCCTGAAAATGGAGTAAGGGAGTAGGTGGGTGTGGGCAGAGAGGCATCAGCCCTCTGATTTAAACTCTTATGATAAGCTTTGGACTAGAATTGATTGCCTGATAAAATTAACAGGATGTCCTCAGATTCAACACTGACCTATAGAGGGCACTGCTCCATACCAGTCCTTGACCAAAGATGAAGTAGTATCCCACCCACAGAGAACTTCTCTTCAACCATTGTAATGTAATCGTGTAAATCAAAAGCCTCATGGCAGCAACACTATACACCCCCAAGCACAGGGACCTTCCTGAGATCTAGCATTAAATGTCAAAGTGTATCAAGGTTTTGGGGGCCTATTAAAATGTTACGAAGCAGGCTGGAGTGGTGGTTCTGCCGTTACAGTGCTTACCTGCCATGCAAGAGGATGTGGGATTGAACCCCAACACCACATACACAATGAAGTGTCAGAGCAATGAAAGCCACATAAAAAACTAAATAAAATTGATTCTCACTTTTCTCTATGTCTCTCACAGTCCCTCTCCTCTAAAAAAAAAAAAAAAGTTACCAAGCACAGATCTTCCTACTTTTCATTATGTCTTCTCAATAAAGACAGAAGAGGACCAAATATTATTACTATGAACAAATATTCTTTAGAGTGAGTCTTCTCAACATACAAAATGAGCCAGTATATATGAATCAGTTTTAGAATCTATGGGTTATAGAGTGAAAAGGGTTACAGGAACGGATTGGCTAAAAAATAATAATTGATAGATAACAGCAGTTCTCAAAGCATGATGTGTAGACTCAGGCTGATACAAAACACCATTTATACAATCTGTAGAGCAAAAACAAAATTCACAGTAACACAAACATGTCATTGGCCTATGTCATGCTATTGACATTTATAATGATGATATAAAAGCAAAGGAGAGGGGCTGGAACAGTGGCTCGGAGGTTACAATGCTTGTCTGGCATGCCCTAAGATGCAAGTTTGAACTCCAGCACAAAGTATCAGAGCAACAAAGGCCACATGAAAAATTAAATAAAATTCTCTTTTTCTTTCTCACTGTCCTGCTCTTTCAAAAAAAAAAGAAGGGGGGGGCGCACCCTGGAGCAGTCGCTCAGTGGTTACAGAGCTTGCCCAGCATGTACAAGTACATGAGCTCAAACCGCAGCACCACATGTACAATAAAATCTTGGAGCAAAGAAAGTCACATGAAAAACTAAATAAAAATTGTTTCTCTCTCTCTCTCTGACTGTCCCTCTCTCTTTAAAAAAAAAAAAAAAAAGCAATGGAGGGTAAAATTATTGGTGCCTTAGCTTGAATTAAGACATTCGTGACTGCTACATACTTCCAGAGGGGAAAAAAGTTTCGCTTAACAACGTTCTTGATTTAAAAAAAGAAAGCACTGGTTTTATTAAATCTATGACAAAAGGGAAATATGCACAAAGTACTTCTGTCTACACTGAAGCTCAGCAACTTTCAGAGCAAAAGCTCTATGCCATTAACTTGAATTGGAAGTTGAAATAACTTTTTCATGGAGTAATATTTTTACTTCAAAGAAAGAAAAAACCATGGTTTTTCAGACTTGTGTTTATCATGGAATTTAATAAAATACTCTTGTCCTTTTAAGAAAACTAACCAACCTATTCGAAGTCCATCAAATTCCAATTCATGACTCACCATTAAAATGTAGGTAAACATGTATCCAGTATTGTAAATATTACAACTTATCCATACTCAGGTATATTATGTGTGTGTGTTTGTTTGTGTGTTGTTTTCTTAAAGATAGGGTCTCACTAAGTTCCTTTAGGGAACTAAGTTGTTGAGGGTGGCTTTCAACTTGTGATCACCCTGCCTCAGCCTCTCAAAATGCCACTGTGCCCAGGTCTTAAGACAGTTTCTGAAGGGACTGATGGTAGTGATAAGAGACATTATTTTTAAATATCATATAATAAGACTAAACATCTGAAAGATCTATATATCCACATCTAAAAGATCTATATAATTCTGATTTTGTTGACTAATGCACAATCCTAAACAATTACACATGGGATTATGATAGCATACGCCTCTAATCCCAGCAATTTGGGAAGATAATCCAAGAGGATTTCAAGTTTGGGCAAACACAAGCAATGTAGTGAGACTTTGTCTCAGAATGGATGGAAAGAAGGAAAGGAACTAAGTAAAATGCAGGGTAAATCCAACACTCCACATAGTATTGGACCAACAAAAACCAGATGAAAAATTAAAATAAAACTTCTCTCTTTTGCTCTCTCTAAAAAAGAAAAAAGAAGGAAAGAAAAAGAAAAAAAAAACTTACCCTTTCAGAGAAAGACAAATGCCTTTATTCTCCCATTCAACCAAACACTGAATACTGAATATAAGGACAATTGATGTTCTTAATAAAAGTATCCAAAAGAGGGGATCCTTTTAAACACAAGCATATAGTGCTCGTTTTGGCAGCACATATACTAAAATTGGAACGATACAGAGAAGATTAGCATGGCCCCTGCACAAGGGTGACACGCAAATTCGTGAAGTGTCCATATTTTTTGCAGAACGGTCTGGCATCTTTAGGTCTGTCTTGAACAAATAGCTCCCCATCACAAGGAAGCAAAGCCATAAGACGCTCCAATTACTTCGCCAAGAGTAACAAGGTTAAACTACAAGACATGCTCTCTGATACTGAAAATGAAGAGAAGGGGAAATAACTCTCCTCCTCAACCCCATAACTCTCCACCCAAGGACCCCATAGCTGGGGCCCTAGATGAAAACCAAAGATATTGTATCAACATTATGATTAGTAATTAAATCAAAGAGTTGAGAGAAGAAATAAGTAAAGCAATCAGAGAACAATTTCAAAAGATGAGAGACAACTTTTACAAGGAAATAAGGGAGCAATTCCATGAGATGAAAAATCAGCTATACAAAGAATTAGACATTCTGAAAAGAGATGTAGCAGAACTATCAGAATTGAAAAACATGGTTAATCAAATCAAATCTTCACTGGAAGATACCAATGCCAGAGTATACTCCATGGAAAATAGGACTTCAGCTCTTGAAGAACGAATATCAGAAAATGAAGATCAGGTAGGCAATGTTGAATTCAAAGAGGATAAACAAGATAAGAAACTTATATTACATCAGAACTTCCAAATAATATTTGATGAGATGAGGCATAATAATCTGAGAATCATTGGCCTGGAGAAAAACTCCGAACAGCAAACAAGAGGCTTAAGAAACTTTTAAGCGAAATCATAAGCGAGAACTTCCCTCATCTTACAATTGATCCGGAATATCACATCCAAGATGCTTATAGAACACCAAACAGGCCTAATCAAATGAGAAACTCACCAAGACATATCATATACAAAATTAATAACAGAGAAATTAAGGAGAGAATTCTAAAAACATCTAGAGAAAAGCCCCAAATCACATTCAGAGGTAAATCAATTCA
>PVKS010031289.1:0-23568 GCA_004027875.1 Aplodontia rufa | reverse complement strand
ACTTCTCTGCTAGTGGTATATTCTCTCTGGAAAGTCATTCAGTAACTTTGCAGAGAGGTTGAATTTGAGCCAAACTTTGAAGGATGAGTAGAATTTTGCCAGGCATGGAAGGAAAACAATCCAGAATGAATGAAATGCAGAGCCTTGAAAATACTTGGCCTATTGGGAGATATTTGGTACAGAAATGATGGATGGGCAGTGATGCTGGAGGGGTTGTGTAGGATTATGAAGGCTTTGAATTTCATGCCAAGAAAGTTTTAAGTTGTGCTATAGAAAATGGGGAACCATCTGGGGGTTTTAGTCATCAAGAGAAGCAAATTTTTTCTAAGTTTTTGACAGTTAATACCAAAAGCATTGCGGAAGATGACTTCACAGGACAGGAGGAGTGAGGGATCAGCCAACCAAATATTGATATCCTTGTTCTTCACCATCTACTTCCTGTCATTCTTGAGGTACAGTCTCAAAAAGCAGATAGAAAAATTCAGGGCCCTACACGTCAGTTAAATGGATAATTGGATTTGTTTATTTTCTTCAAAGGTGTAATAAAAATGATTATACTTACATAAATCTCTTTGGAAATAAGGGAATAGATAAGATGATACCTGGTTCATTCAACAAATGTGGAAACCAACTGTGCAAAAACCATGCCAGAAGTTGTGGGAGAATACACTCCATTCCTTCAGCTAACGTTTACTGAGGACCTGTATGTTCTAAATAATCCACTTGTTCAGGGACTGCAACAGGGAACAAAAGACATAGTCTTTTGAGTCTTGGAACTGTCATTTTTTTTTCTTAAGAGAGAGGGTCAGTGAGAGAGGGAGAAAGCAAGAGAGAGAGAAAGAGAGAGAATCAATTTTTAGTTTTAGTTTTTCATGTGGCTTTTGACACTCTGACACTTCGTTGTGTACCTGGTGCTGAGGTTTGAACCCACACCCTCATGCATGCCAGGCAAGCACTATAACCACTGAGCCACCTCTCCAGCCCCAGAACTCTCATTTTAATGAGGGATTCAAATATTAGCTAAATTATCCGTACAAATATTAGCGCATAATTATAATTTGTTGTATTTGCTATAAGAATTAATATGAAAGAATCTAATTAAGGATGATAAATAGGAGTAAGACACTATTCCTATCATTAGACACAAGTCCTTCATCAGGTATGTGATTTGCAGATATTTTTTCCATCTGCATTTTATTTTGTTAATAATATCCTTTGCAGAACAGTATTTTAGAATTTAGTGAAGTTCAGCTTACCAACTTTTTCTTTCATGATGGTGGTGTTAGTTTTGCATCTAAAAACTTTTGCCAAACACAAGGATATTTATCTTTTCTTCTTTGTTGTCTTCTGTGAGTTTTATATAAGATACATATAGATATAAAACTATCTTCCATGTGTAGAAGTGGTCCATTTTGAGTTAACATTTGTGAGAGGGTAAGCTTAGCATCTCAGATCTTTCTTTTTTCTTGTTGCATGTCATTTTCGTGTTTTGGCACCATATGTTAAAATTCCCATCCTAGGAAATATACAGGGATAATACCAGTAAATACATGGGTGACTGAAATGACTTAACTAACATATTTATCCTGAAAGATGAATAGAATTCTGCTGAGAAGTTGGAGGCATTTGAGGTGCACTGTGAAAAGTGAATGAAGTTTCAGGATGGGCCCAAAGAGGGGTGATTGGAGAAAGCTCAGGAGACCTAAAAGAAACAGGAACAAATCCAATTAAGCTCTAGTATAAAAATGTTTTTTAGCAAATACACTGGGGAGATATATTGGATGATATAGACGTCCTTGAACACTAGGACAAGGAGTTGCTCTCAGCTAGTCATTCAACACACATTTGCTGAGTGACTGCTACATGACAGGCACTGCTATGAGTGAAGGAGACACAGCAGTGAATTATTCTGGTACTACTTTTCACCAAGTTTACAATCTGATGGGAGGAGAAGGACAATCAACACATACACACAGCCCAGAGAGGGAGAAAGGCAATAGATAAAAATGGAGCGGGAAAGCGTTCACTTACATGGGTTGAAAAGGACTTGGATTAGTGTACTATGTAAAGAGGCACGTAGGAAGTGGGGGGAGGCTTTACAGATATCAGTGGAAAGTGCATCCCAGGCAGAGGGAAAGCAAGTCCAAGTCTGTGGGGTAGAAGCATGCTTAACATATCTAAGAAACAACAAGGAAGCCAATGTGATGGAATGAATGGAGTAGAGGAGATGCTGGGAACAGGTGATGTTGGAGAAATAAGGGGTGGGGTGATGGGAGTGGAGGCTGAAGTACAAATCCTATAGGTTTTTGTAGACCGTGTTGAGGTTTTGGACAGTGCTTTGAGTGTGGGAGTTTTGAGCAGAGCAGTGGCATGCTGTGACTTGTTTTTAAATGGCATCTCTGGCTACACAATGAGAAGACTGTAGGATGGCAGAGGTGGCAGCAGGGAAACCATTGGAAGCTATTGTTGCAATAGTGGGATGGACTATGGTGGAGGAGATAATGGTGAGAAATATCAAGTCCTAGATCAAATGTGATGATAGAACTGGTAGGATTTGTATCTAGATTGATGACAAGTGAGAGGAAAAGAAGAGCCAAGGGTGTCTGAGATTTTTGTCATGAATAGCCAGAAGCCTGGGGTCATCACCAAGATACGGAATCACAGTAGAGGGGAGGTCAGGGCCCCGGAATGCAGGGGTGTAGCTTGGGATGCTTAAGTCCGACTATCAGACTCCAAGTGAAGGGTTGAATAATCAAGAGGATGCCTAGGTGGATGTGGAGTTGTCACTACAGGAGTGGTATTTATAGCTATGAAAGAAAAGGAAATGAATCTGGGGAAGAAAACAATTCCAAAACTGAAGCTTGGGAGGGCCCCAAATGTGACCAAAAAATAAGGAGATGGGGTCGGGGGGCTAGCTGGAGATGCCAGTGAAGCAAGGAAGAGAACCTAGAGAAAGGTACAGCAGGGAGGATGCTCTATAGCAAGTGAAAGGGCCCAGAAGCTAGTGCCAGAAGGAGCAGGTTGGGCGGTCACAGTGGCACACACCTGTGATCCCAGTGCCTCCGGAGACTGAGGCAGGAAATTTGCAAGTTCAAAGCCAGCATCAGCAGCTCAGCAAGACCCTAAGCAGCTTAGTAAGACTCTGTCTCAAAAAAAACATAAATAAATAAAAGGGTCTTGGGGTGTTAAATGCCATTGGGTTCAATCCCCAGAAACAAACAAAACAAAACAAAACAAAACAAAACCAAAAAAAAAAGAGGCAGGTGAGTATTTTATTAGCTGGGGCAGGGTGAGTATTTTATTAATAGACTTCATTTTCTTTCTTTCTTTTTTATTTTTATTTTTCATACCTGGATTTGAATCCAGGGCCTCACACATGCCAAGCAAGCAGTCTACCACTGACCTATATTCCAAACCTCAATAGAGTTGATTTGTTAAGCAATGAAAAAACCATACCAGTTTTCTGAGGGAATATTACCTTTCTTCACACTCCTTATGATCTATTTATTCCTTTCATTATGTACCAGTGGACAAATCCAGCTGCTTAAAAGTATGTCCTGTAGGGCTGAAAAAAATGGCTCAGTGGTACAGTGCTTATCTGGCATGCACAAGGACCCAGGTTCAAACCCCAGCACCACATACACAACTAAGTGCTGGAAGAAGAAAAAGATGAAAAAATAAATATAATCAATTCTCTCTCTCTCTTTAAAAAAATGTATATCCCATAATGAACACTGAAAATATGGTTCTCCTCAAAATAAAGTGGGTGTCCAGGAAAGATTAAACAAACCGTTGTGTTTAACTCTGACTTCTCCAGTCTCCACATTACATCAAGATCTTTGCACTATTTTGGAAAGTCACTGAACTTTTCCTCTTTGAAAATAAGTTTTCTGGTAACTGAAATCAATTTTATTTATATATAAGTAACCTTTACAAACTATGATGTGATGTATTTTGTATTTCTGTTAAATTTTGCTGAGTAATAATTTTTAAAACTACCATATTTTGACCACCAATAAGCAAATACTACCTCACACAAAACTGGAAATTCATTAAATTAGACTCTTTCTCACTCACCACCTCATAACAGATTAAATTGCACATAGGAATTTAGAGGAAGCTTTAAATTTGTAGCAAATTAAGAATAGTTCTTGACAGAATTAAGGACCGTTTTGATCTTTAGTGAATAGTTTCATGTCACATTTTCCCAATGGAGATGAGAAAACAAGCCACAAAGGTCAAATATTTCAGGGTATTTTCTGGAATGATATGACTGAATTTATTAGGCAGACTCATAGAGTTTAGGGTCTCCAGTGTATCTAAAATGTACTTCTGCTCTGATCAGTAATAAATTCTTAAATCAGAAATTATTTTTCTCCACAGACACGAACGTATTCACACCAAGAAAGGTAACTTAAACAGATCTCTGATTTCCCGTCTGAAGGATGTAGATGATTTAGCAACCCTAGAAGTTTTGGATGAGGTAAGAATTAAGTTTAATTAAACATAGACATTCCAGATTTTTCTAAATGTATACAAGTGATGTGGACAGGGAATTCTCTGAATACCATCTTTAAGTCTCATGCTTTCTTTATCTTTTAATTTTCTGATTATCTCTTCCATGTTCGGTTTTAACATATAGAACTCAGATTTCCAGATCTTTCCGGCTTTGTGTCATTTGTTTGATGATCAAGTGATAAAGTTGTGAGGTCCCCTGAGCGTGTGTTGTTGGGTCGTAGGACTTTCTTCTCCCTAATTCTTTCTGGGAGTCTCAAAATATCATTCACTATGTTCGAAAACATAGTCTGCCTCTTATGGCCCCCATGTGTCTTCCTCTCCTGTTCCTGCCCTCGGGGCAGCACCCAAAAGCTCTATGATACTGCAAGAAGCTTCCCATTACCTTGGTCAGACCTTCCTGGGATCAGAAAGCCCCTGTTCTCACCCAGCTTACATTTTGGGGCACTGAATTCTGTTTGGAATTCCTTTTTCCAATTACCTCAGAAATATTTCAAATATCTCTTGTGAAGGGTACAAAATAAGCCAGTAAATTATGATCTCAACCTCTTTTCCCCTCATCCCTCTTTTTTTCCAGATAATCAAATCATTAAAGAAATAAACATCCTCATTTCAATAAAAGTTGGGACTTCTTTCCTGCCTTATCCGTAACTTTTTATTTCTTAATGTTTCTAATATATGTTTGAACATGTTGTGAACAGAAGGAATGTGCTGTAGTTTAAATCTGGAATGTCCCCAACTGCCCCGTGTGTTAAAGGCTTGGTCCTCAGGGTGTGGTGCTATTGGGGGGTCATGGAACCTTTAGGAGGTGGGGCCTAGTGGGTGGAAGTTAGGTCATTGGGAGGTGCCCTTGAAGGTGATTGTGAAACCCTCTTCTCTTCCTGTCTTACCTTCACGTGCTGGCCATCAACTAAGCAGCTTGTTGCTCTTCTGTGTAGTCCCTCCATGATATTCTGCCTGATCACAAGCCCAAAAGCCATAGGGCCACCTGACTATGGAGTGATGTCTCCAAAACTATGAACCAAGATAAACCTTTTCTCTATATAAGTTAATGTACCTCAGATATGTGTTACATAAATGGAAAGCTGACATGACATTTGGTCAATGTAGAGGCACAAAACAAGTCCTTCTTCAAAATAATATCTCTCAGTAATATCAAATATCTTGAAATCAAATAGTATTTGTGGGTCAGAGATTGCTGATAGCTCTCTGAGTCCTTATATATCAGAAATTTCAAGGATGTTAATGCCTACACTTGTGGATTATAAAGGGTTCACTAATCATGCTGCTGTCAATATTTTTATATATTAAATACTGGATCTGTTTCTTTCTGTTATCTAGGTTACATTTTTGTTCCTTCTTTCATGTACTATAATGATTTCTGACACTATTAAAATTGATCCATGTAATTACATGATTTATCAACTATGAAAAGTTTTTTTTTTTTAATTTGTCACTTTGCCTCATAAACCCAAATGTCTAAGCAAAGGGCTAGACCATTACACAAAGTCACTAAATTACTTTTATTTGAAATAAAATCATGTTCACTATATTTCCCATTGCTTTGCTAATGTTCATTCTCCTTCCTTCATCTGCTGCATTTACTTATTACTTTGAAAGCCAAATAACAAACATGTAACACATTAAATGTACAACATAAACATTACACAGTAACACAGTGTTATATATTGTTATAATGCTTTCTAATAACATATGTTAAAAACAGTATGTAGCAATATGTATGGGTGCTCCATATTTTATGTGTATAACATGGAATACGTAGCATACAAATATAATATGTCCTTCGGAAAATATGGTTAACGATGACATTCTTCTTTGGCTCTCACGCACCAAAGAAAATGCCTGTTGAATGAATGGGTCCTTGCACATCTGATGTTATGTTGCTTAGCATAAATATGTTTATTTCATTCTAATTTGTGGTCCAGATTCCAGGTGTTTTACTTATTGCTGTTTAATTTTAAAATTGTAGTTGATCACAAATGATTTTAGGAGGGAAAAATAGTTTTTATTTTATTGCAGAATACAGTCTCAGAGCAGCTTGAGAAATGTTATTCCAGAGATCAGATCTATATCTACGTGGGAGATATACTCATTGCTCTTAACCCTTTTCAGAGTCTGGGTCTTTACTCTACAAAGGTATGCAATGTGGCTTGCCTTCTCTTACTTTGTACAAATAATTGCATTCTTCAGATTCTCAATTTAAGTGAATATCAATGAAAATTCTTGCAGCACTTTGAAAAAAGCAGTTATAGAGTTACTGCCAAGACATAAAGATAGGAAAAATGGATGAAGTCCATCTAGGTTCAGCTTGTGGTCTTCCTTACTGCAGAAGTACGTGTCAACTGTTAGTTACATCCAGTTACTGGTAACAGCTGTGCACTACGTAGCATCTCATGCGATTGATGTCTATAATAAAGTGTATACTTGATGTCTGTCTCTGAACCAAGTAGTGAGGGGTCAAAAGTACAACTACATTGTTTATATTTATAATACATACTTAGTGACTGCAAAGCTTGTCATTGTGAGTTTAAAAGTTCCTTTTAATGTATTGAATGACCTCATTACTATTATATGTGTTTTATGAATATGAATATATAATTATCAATTACTCAACCCTAATGGTTTCAATATAGAATTAAACTTGGTTACTTTTCATTTTTAATTGGATCTATTTTCTTCTAGCTATTTGATATGTACTCTAGAAAAATTTTTAATATTTTGCCTAATACTTAAATTTTATGCGTGAAAACATATATATGTTACCTTCTACCAACCTAAAATTTAGAGGCCTTGACCTAAGTTACAGAAGAAGTTGGATTTTAGAAGAATTCTGCAACAAATTAATTGTGCGCTCTTGTATAAATCAAACAGGACAATGTAGGTTGATGAAAGGAAATAAAGTAGCAGTCGTATGCCAAACATTATTATATCCAAGGAGCAATCAACAAAGTGATACCCAGCTGCTTATTTATAAAGTATTTTTCAATTAAACAAGAATAGCATTTTGAAGCCTTAAGTTATCCTTCAGAAGTGGTATGAGTATTTTACTTAATTGTGCAACATGCACATGGATATATGCATTCATGTATAACATGTAAGATTTCGTTGACATGTAATGGCTTTTTTATATTTTGCTTTAAAAATTAGAATTATATCTGTAAATAGTCCAACATTTAAAAAAATCAGAAGCATGGGCTGGAGCGGTGGCTTAGCGGTTACAGCACTTGCTTGGCATGTGTGAGTTAATGGGTTCAAATCCCAGCACTCACATACACAACTAAGTGTCAGAGCAACGAAAGTCATGTGAAAAACTCAATAAAAATTGATTCTGTCTGCCTCTCTCTCTCTCTCACTGTCCTTTCTCTTTAAAAAAAAATTCATAAGCAAAACTAAAAAGCTAAACAGAACGTATTTTTTAATCCTTAGCATTCCAAACTATACATTGGAGCAAAGAGAACTGCCAATCCGCCTCACGTTTTTGCAGTAGCTGACCTGGGATATCAGTCTATGGTCACATATAACTCAGACCAGGTAAGGAGCATCTCATCACACTCTCAGAAATTCCCGCCGTTTCTTGTTGCCGCCTGGATTGTCCGAGGATGAAGTCTTCTCACAGTTTCCTTTTCCCCTGTGCAGTGCATTGTTATTTCTGGAGAAAGTGGAGCTGGGAAGACTGAAAGCGCTCACCTTTTAGTTCAGCAGCTGACAGTGCTGGGGAAGGTACAATTTATGTTTTCTCTGTCCTAGCAGAGGTATTTGTTATAGTTCAGGATTTCATTTAATTAAACTTCTTAATTCCCGAATTCCCACATTTAATATGCATGGAAATGACAAAGCACAATTGGTAATTTTGAGTTTAAATTAGAGCAAACAGTACCAAGGGCAGATCCTCTGTTCTCACTTTTCCCATCCCTGTTCCGCAAGCTTTATGAACGTGACCTCCTCCCTGTGTAACTTCAAAGCACTTGCTGAATACTTTCTTTCTTTCTCTCTTTTTGTTACTAGCAGGTTAAAATAGAATAATTACACAAAAGTCAATTACATTTTTATATTATGTGTAATTAGAAATAATTACAAATTGAAGCTTAAAAATACCATTTATAGGAGCACCAAAAAATAAAACAGAGCAAAACAGAACAAAACAAAACAAACTATGTAGGTGTAAGTTTTATAAAACATGTGCAGGATTTATATGCTGAAAACTAGGAAAAGTGATAGAAGAAATCTAAGAATTAAATAAAAGTAGAGATATATCATGTTGAAGTATCAAATGGCTCAATGTTATTAAGATGTCAGTTCTGCACAGATTGACCTATACATTTAATGCAATAACAGATAAAAATCCCAGAAGGATTTGTTTTGGTGGAAATTGGCACCCTGAATCAAAACTATATATGAAGAGGCAAAAGACTAGAATAGCCAAGTAGTTTTGAAAAAGAAGAAAGTTGGAATATTGATTCTACCTGTTTTCCAGATTTATTGTAAAATTACAATGGTCAAGAATTACGTTATTTTTATAACCATATTATTATTATGATTGACTCATAATTACACAGATTAGCAGGTTTGACCATGACATTTACATTCATGCATAGGTCATACTTTATATCCACCCTCCATACCACCCTCTCTTATTCTCCCTTCCTCTGTCCTCTTCCTCTTCCCTAATAGACCCTCAAGAAGTATGTAATTAAAGGAAGGAGGACATATGATTAGTGAAAGAGAATAGAGAACACATTTTTTTTTATTTTTGGCAAGATGCATGGTCAGTTAGTGAAGAATTTATTTTTCAACAGATGAGGTTGGAATAATTGCATATGCCTACACCAAAAAAACCCTCAATCTAGATCTCACAGATTATTAAAAATTAATTCAAAATGGATTATAAACCTAAATGTAAAAACAAAGCAATAAAACTTCTGAAAGAAAGCTCTTTGTGATCTTGAGTTAATCAAAGAGTTCTTAGTTACAACACAAAATGCATAATTCATATAATGAAGAATTTGATTTTATCAAAATCAAGAGCAAGCCATATTCTCAGAGAAAATATTTGCAAGTCACATAACTGATAAAGTTGGATCTAGTTGTATCTAGAATATGTGAAAAACTTAAAACCAATATTAAGAAATCATATGACAAGAAACAAAATATTTGAATATTCACTTCACCAAAAATAATATGTAGACAGCACATAAAACAAAAGCTTCTCGGGGCTAGAGCGGTGGCTTAGCGGTTACGGCGCTTGACTGGCAAGCGCAAGGACGTGAGTTCAAACCCCAGCACCACGTGCACAACGAAGTGTCTGAGGAATGAAAGTCACATGAAAAACTAAATAAAGATTGCTTCCCTCTTTCTCTCTCTCTCTGTCCCCTCTTTAAAAAACAAAAACAAAAAAAAAAACAAAAAAGCTGCTCAACAGACATTTGGGAAACACAAATTAAAACCACAATTAACCACCATTAAGCACCTATTGAACTGGGCAAAAATTGTTTTTAAAATCTCACAAGACAAAGTGCTGACAAGGATTTGGAGCAACTGGGACTCTCATAGGTTGCTAGTGAGAATACAATGTGGTACCACCATTTTAGAAATGGGTATTTCTTATAGAGCTAAACTACATTTACCATACAGTTCAGCAATCCTATACCTGTTCATCCAGAGGAAATGAAAACCTAGGTTTGCACAAAAGCCTGTAGAGAAATATTTATAGAAAATCTATTAAGTTAATATACTCCACAAAGTGGAATTTATCAAGCTAGAAATAGATAAACTAGTACATCCATACAATGGAATATTACTCAGTAATAAAAAGTAATAACCACTTATGCAAGCAATGAATTTCAGGGAATGAATCTCCAGTCCCTGATGCTAAGTCAGAGAAACCAGGGTCAAAAGACTCTTTTGAATTTGAAATGATAGGGACAGAAACAGATCAACAATGGACAGGAACTAAAAGAGGGAGGGATTGACTACCAGGGGTGGAAACATAATTGTGAATGGTGAAAGAATTGTTCTATGTGTAGATTGTGGTTTAAATTAAGAGATTGTGTATGTTTGTGAAACCTCTCAGAGCTGTACACTATGAAAGGCAGATCTTATTGTATGTAAATTATACCTTAATTTTTAAAACAAGGAAGTTGATCATAGAGACTTTGATTTTCTATTAGAAACCTTAAAATAAGATGAGATTTATGTTTTCTCATTAGGCTAATTGCTAAAAAAAAAAAAGTCATTACTCTTGAGAAAATTTCTAGTGTGATCTACCTTGTTATAATGAAAGCCATGTTAAAAATGGGGCTGGAGTGGTTGCTCAGTGGTTACAGCAACCTGGCATGCACGAGTATACAAGTTCGAACCCCAGCACCATGGACACAATGAAGTCTCTGTGCAGAAAAAGCCACGTGAAAAACTAAATAAAATTGATTCTCTCTTTCTCTGTCTCTCTCTCTCACTGTCCCTCTCTCTTTAAAAAAATGCTAAAAATGTTTAATAACATAAAGATTTTATGTTATGAAGTGTGAAGTGAGTGTGAATGAATGTGAAGCTAGACTTAATCTCTCCATAAAACTGTGAGGCCACATAGTGTAAAATAGCTGTTTGATTGATTTTCAAAGTGATGAGTGGAAAGCATTCCATTTTCCTGTTAAAAAACCAATGGACTGAGTTTGATGTTTTCTATTAGACATGTTGACTCGGAGTAGTAATCTGCTTTGCGGAGCGGTTAGTATGACCTCTGCACTGCAGAGCTGAGGCCCTTTAGGAGTGGAATTGCTGGTGGAGACTAGGAAGGTGGCACCGCTGCAGGTCTCTCATCTCAGTCCCTTCCAGCCCCCTTGCCCATCATCTCCCCTCTCCTAGAATAAATTCCACCCTAAAAGGTTTTAAGGACAGCGAGATAAGGTGCAATAGGGGAAGGGGGGCAGTGAGGCAAAGCATAGTACCTGACACAGAGGAGCTGAACGCCTGAATTAATGTGCTCAGGGGCCACCCGCGAGAGCCTTGATCTTCTTTCTCAATTTGTGGGCCCACAGAGTTTCTCATCAATAATAGATTAACCGTGTGGGACTGTGTTTTGTAGGTGTCAGCCAAGTTGTTCATCTAATCTCTTCATCTTCTTCCAGATCTAAATGTGTGATTTAACGCTTCGTATGTGTGCGTGCTCACCCTCATTATGTTTTATCTTGTTTTTTACTTATCTGCTTGATAAAAACTTAGTAGATACAAGATATGGCATGTCTGGTGGGTAGAATTTACCTTTGAAATATGTATTCCTCTGATCCTTACTTAGAAGGTCACTGCTATTTCATGCAGGTGGATGGAGATGTCATTTCACCTTTTTCATGAGTTCAGGGACAGTCACAAACATTTTTAAAGAGCCAACTTTGTCCCATACTCCCTACTCTCTTCTTTCACCCTTATTGCATCTTTTAAGACTCGTAAGGTCCTTGCACAGCCTCTAAACCTCGCTAGGATTGCCCCCTCTAATGCTAGTTGTAGCCTCTGTTCCAGAATTAGCTACTGCTGTCTTCCTGCAACTTACAAAATACTTATGTCTTTAACACAGCAGATCTCAGCAACATATGAAGGTCTAACCCTGTCAGTAATATCCTTGAGATGATTTCAGCCAAGAGTAGAGAATTAGGGGGATAGGAGGGTGGGCATGCCTTTCTAAAAAGGGTTGGCTCTTAACCCAAATAAATTTCTACTTGATAGAATTTCAGGTAAAGTAGTAAACAAGAAAACCAAGCCTAATCTTTGTTTGAAGGGAGAAGCATAAGAGATGGGCTAGAAGACAAAAGACGGACACCGCCTCAGCTGCTGGCCTTGACCGCAAGTCCACTGTGCTGCTCTTAGTGCTTACAGATTCCCTTTCTTACACTTCTTGAGTTAACTTTACTCTCTTAATTTCAGGTTTGGCAGCTTCTTTGGAAGCAAGGGAAGTGGTTCTGGCTTTGGGGACAATTTGGATGGAGGTCCAAGACAGTAGAATAGCAGTATGAAACTGAGACGTGTACCTCAGTATGCATAGACTGCTTCTAAGTGGTGCCTGTAAATCAGGCACTGCCCAGAACTGTATTTGAGTAGAAAAATATAGAATATCTCTTCTTCTATTTTTAAGAAAGCAAGCAGGTGAGTGCATAAACAGGAGGGGGATACGGACCAGGCTGTAACATCTGACAACATGCCAAGAACATTCTCCCAGATGTTATTCCCACATAATACTTATAGAAGAAGAGACATCCTTTTTTTTTTTAAGAGAGAAGGACAGTGAGAGAGAGAGAGAGAGAGAGAGAGAGAATCAATTTTTTTTATTGAGTTTTTCACATGGCCTTCGTTGCTCTGACACTCAGTTGTGTACACGGGTGCTGGGGTTTGAACCCATGTACCCGCGCATGCCGAGCAAGTGCCAAGCCACCGCTCCAGCCCAAGACATCTATTATTAACACAATTAATTTTTCACACTTTATTTTACATCTTAACATTTTCTCTTTAGGCTAATAACAGAACCCTGCAAGAAAAGATTTTACAAGTGAACAATTTGGTAGAAGCCTTTGGCAATGCCTGTACTATTATAAATGATAATTCCAGCCGATTTGGAAAATACCTGGAAATGAAATTTACCTCTTCTGGAGCCGTAGTGGGAGCACAGATTTCTGAGTACCTTTTGGAGAAATCACGAGTTATCCACCAAGCTATGTAAGTTCATGACAGATATCTCTCATTTTCTGGTAATCATAAGCAAAGATAATGCTTCTGTTTTGAACAGTTAAAGGTCTTTCTCACTCAACAAAAGTATATTGATAACCTACTATGTGGAAGACACTATTGGAAGCCAAGAACCCTACAGCACTATCTTACTCCCACAGAGGTTGCATCCAGTAGAGGAATTAACCTAAAAATCATGCTGTCAGACAGAAAACCCATCATAGAGGTATGAACAGAGTAAATGAGAGCAAGGTTTCAAGTAGGAAAGAATATTTTTCTCTATACAAAATCAGTTATAAATTTAATTAGAAATAACTGAATTATTAATGAGGCTTTATATAAACATATCTTTGTATTAATTCTACTATTCCTGTTGTACATAAGGGACTAAGTAGACAATTCAGAGACAGCCTCTATTGTATTGCTGTTGTTATTGCTGGCTTATTTAAGGCATTAATATCTAGATTATTTTGATATTAGATTGAAAGAGTTGCTTTTGGCAATTTGTAGCTGAATAACAAAATTTCACTCCTGTCTAATGATTCCAAAAATTTTTTGTTATTCTTATAAAGAAATTATAGTCACACATTAGATTTGTACCCTGGTAGTCATATTATTTTTTAAGAAAGTGTGGTAAACTAGAATCTTCCATTTTTCTCATCTTGGTTTCAGGGTAAACATATTCTATTGTAGTAATGTTGTGTTAAATTCACAAGAACATGATACCTTGTTATATATAGGGGCATTATTATTTAATATAAGTATCATCAAATTTTCTATCATTCCGTTTATAAGTACATCATGAATATGGATTGGGAGTATACCTCTGTGGTAAAGTGTGCCCTCAGCATACACAGGGTCCTGGATCCAATTCCCAGAAGCAAGAGAAAGAGGGGAAGAGGAAGAAGGACAGAGGAGAAA
Organism: Aplodontia rufa; assembly: GCA_004027875.1. Lineage (NCBI taxonomy): Eukaryota > Metazoa > Chordata > Mammalia > Rodentia > Aplodontiidae > Aplodontia > Aplodontia rufa. The sequence continues at coordinate 9,405 of PVKS010031289.1, read as the reverse complement.
GAGAAAAAAAAATGAATAATTGCCTTGAGTCCAACTCCTAAGCACAATCCAAAATGTGGGTAGTTACCCATGGGTTCTCAATTCAACATGTGTGAAGAATGATTATTAGATAAATGTAGTTTTGAATTATGGCTCCAAGATTCATTAGTCCAACTTGGGTAAGATATTTAAATCTAGAAGACCCTTACAGGATCTTAAAGACACTTAGAGGACTGTGATAGGAACTTAAAGATTGCAGTTTACTCATGTGTGTGTGTGTGTCTGCGATGTGAAGAAATTTACTGAACCTCTCTGCTCCTCAATTTGTCATCTTTAAAATGGAAATAGCATTATCACCTACCTAGCAATTAAGACAAAGACCACAGTAAAATATTTAGCACAAAGAACAGCATATCATAAAAACCTATAGTATAAAGCCATTAGTAATAATGGTCGCAGTGTTGATAGTGTTAAGATTGGAAATAACATCTAACATAGACCCAGAACATTGAACATGTTCAGTAAACAACAACTACTACTACTGATGCATGTCCTGTGCCCAAGTCCTAGTGGACATGTAGACCTTTCCCACTCAATACCTAGAAGGACCTTAGGGTCCTATGTAGATATGGAGGCTTAACTGGTTCTCAAAGCTATTTGTTCAACTCTCAAAATTGTATAAGCCTCAGGCTGTAGCGGTGGCTCAGCCGTTATGGCACTTGCCCGGCATGTGCAAGTACACGGGTTCAAACCCCAGCACCCACATACACAACTAAGTGTCAGAGCAATGAAGGCCATGTGAAAAACTCAGTAAAAATTGATTCTGTCTCTCTCTCTCTCTCTCTCTCTCTCACTGTCCTTCTTTTAAAAAAAATTCTATAAGCCTCTCTAGCCTTTGGGGGCAGAACAGTAACCTGTTGATATTTAGATAGAGCCACCATGTGCACAATGCTCAGGGGCGTTGTTCCCAATGTGTTCTATGGTGTTATATGTCAAAAAACATCACTAGCATAAGGTTACTATTGTTCTAAAAAAAATGGTGTAATTAGGATTATATTTAAGTCATGCTATAAATTTAGCATTTTTCCCTCTAGCCACCTAAGAACTATTTTAGTTTTACTATATTTTTTAATAGGGGAAAGCATTCCAAGTCCCAAATTCAAAATCAGATTAAAATACAACTGAGATATAATTTGAGTAAAGCTACCTTATAATTTATAATAAAACTTTTCCTTTTACTTCTATTTTTTCCTTAATTTGTGTTACATTTTAACATTCCAGAGGAGTTTATTGTGACCTTTGAAAAATAAAATACAGACATGTAGTAGAAACCTTATTCGTAGGTACATTTTTTTAAGATTATAAATTTAAAGGGACTATGTAAATCAGGGTTACAAAAAGGAAAGAACAAGTTCAAAGAGTTTAACTGAAAAACCTATTTGCCAAGGCAGACATCCAAGAATCAAGAAGGAATGGCCAGATGCCCAGGCAGGAACAAGGGTGAGAACGAATTTATTCAGAGGCCTCTGGGGCAGAGAAGGAACAACCCCTCTGAGCCTGCTGGGAAATGCAGGTGCTGGGCACGAACCCTCCTATAGGTCTTTTGTCTTGAAGGAGGGCAATCTCTGTCCAGGAGAAGGCAAGGGTTAGATACCCCACCTCTCCTCTCCAATATCCTCCCTGGTGGCTGGACCCAAATGGAAGCCCAGAGTCCCCAGAAACTCAGGACTCAGGTGCTGCAGTGGCAGAGGTGAATCTTTGGGGGTCACAGAGCAAAGCAGAGGAGGTTGGAGAATGGACATGAAGGGCGGAGAAGAAGCAGGCAGGCATATTTTTGAAAATGAACGTACCCTCTCTTTTAAGAGAATTTAGTTCTGTTCTTTTATTTCACCTCTGCATATATCCCACCCCAATCTCTGACCACATTTATTTTTATGTTACATGTCTCATGATGAGACACTTATAACTTGTCACTTATATTCTCTTTAATATGTAGATGATTTTAAAGAAGATTTTTTTAAAAGAGGGTACTTAATTTTAAGAAGAAAATGAGTGTATTGCAGACAGTGCTGGATAATCCCTCATAAACATGAATTATAGCTGTTTCTGCTGCCATTGCCTCCTGTTATGACAGTGTAGTTCAGCAAGCATTGATTGTGTTTTTGTCCCTTGCCAGCCCTTTACTAGGTTCCCTAAGAGTCATAAAGGAAGTGGCAGACCTGGTGCTGTCTGCTGTGGAGGTAGGGAAAATATATTTATGGAGCAATTACTCCTGCCAAGCACTGCACTAAGATCCTAATGCCATTATGCCATTTAATTTGTACAGCTGGATAACAGGGTATTATTGTCTATTTTTTACATTAAGAAACTAGAAGTAAGATAATTTTAATAAATTTCCTTAATATCAAAAAGCAAGTAAGTAACTGAGTTGGAATTTGAACCCTTATCTCTCTGACTGCAAAGCTCAGCATTCATCCATTTGTTCATCCTTTCATTCATCCATTTGACAAATATTGATTGAGCTCTTCCTGTATGCTAAGCACAGGAGACATAAACCAAATAAGAGACGATTCCTGGGGTAAAGCTGCTCACAGTCTCCAAAGAGCCCTGTAAACTCACTAACCATTCCTTGTTCTCTACACTTTCAGCAAAGTAGGAAAGTGGCTGCTTAGAATGAGCAGGTAGGTGGCACAGAGGGAGGTCGAGGAGACTGAATGGCTAGGAGGAGGGAGCTATAAATAAAAACAAAAACTGAAAGCACTGTTTTATGAATATCTATGGAAACTGAAGAACAAAGCTTCGTTGTCAGCTTTCCAAACCTGGTTGCTGGCCACTCATTCAAAAGTTCAGAGGTTTCTCAGATGAATTAAGCTATACTCTCATGAAGACTTGGCCATGGTTTCAAGGGTAGCAGAGGCCTGGACTGCACAGATGATCCTCAGGGTCCAAGGTAGGTGAACACACCTGAGATAACTCTGAGGGCGCTCCAAAATAATATTAGAGGAGCTACAAGGGCAAGAGGGGCCAGAATCAGGGAAATACTATTTGGAAATTTGCTGAGACGCTGTGTTTGTCCCCAGGCAGCCCTGAAATGAGAACCACGCGTCACATTGGCCTGTGTGAAATGCTATGCACCCTGTGTTCTTAGTGCAACTTTCATGGAGTTTGGGGCAGGACCTGAGTTGGGGGATCTTTGGGGTAGATTCTTTTCTCATTGTTTCAACTCTCTGGTTGTTTATCCACTGAAGGTCAGTATATTTCCCATAGTATCTTACAATTCTTGGTAAATGTAAACTGGTAATTAAAGAGAAATCCACTAATTTTGTGTCTACATTTGTGAGTCACTTCACTAATTGTGCATTGCATCACTTAAGCTTTAAAGATGTGACACAGGGAGCAATCAAGGTGATTTCATTGGAGCAATGCGAACTAAATTATATGCTGTGCTAGGCTTAGAGGATTTTCATTATCTTGTGGTAAGAAAAGACGAGAACTAAACTAAGCTTTCAGTGTTGTTCTAACCTTGCTCATGTGCTATGTTCATGTTTGTTGAAGTCTTCCTGATGAGTACAGTGAGCAACAGATAGGGACTTGGAAGATGCAACCTGGACTGGTTCTGAAGAAAGGCTGTGCCAGTCCTCCTTTCAGCATCTGGCCCATGAATCACCCTGCTTGAAACTGTCACTCACTCCTTTGTTCTGTGACTGACTTCTGATTGTTCTCATCCCTCTGAACTTTTCTTCTCTGACTTAGATTCATCCATTCAATCCTAAAATAGGTACTTACCAAGATTTTTCCTTGAAATCTTTGTCTCTTTTCTCTCTTCTCCCTCATTTTTTAATTTCTTCTGACATTATGGCCTCTGCAGATGGCTCTGCATAATTAACACCCAAATATATACTTCCTTCTCTCTCCTAAGTTTACCTTTTCCATTGCCTGTTATATGTCCTCCTGTCATCATCTCAATAGCAACTGAATTCATGCCCCAAATCTGTGTCCTTTCCCGTAGTCCCTGTCTTTTGGAACTGTCCTCCACAAGCTATGGAAATCTGACTCCCCGTTCATTTCCATATCTAAGCACTTGCAAAATTGAGTTGAATTATCTATATAATCACTGTAATCACTTTGCCACCTTTCCTCTACTTTTTCTTCCTCTGTTGCTGTTCTACCTCATGACCCAAGACTAGAAATTATAAAATAAAGCCGCAGACGTTCCAAAACTCCAGACATCTTTTACTTGTTCATTGTAAAAGGAAATTTATGTATATATGTTTTAGTTGCCATTGGAAACTTCTGTGCACTGAAAGAATAAATAATTATAACAAGAGAAAGATAAAAATTCCCATCTCCACTGAGGTTATGCTGCATATCATATATAGAAGACAAGACCTAGGAAAGTTTTAAAATCTATTCTGATTTTTAGGTAAAAAAAAAATTGTGTAGAAGTAAGCATATTATCAAGTATAATGTTTTCCTGTTCCATGGACTTCATGTGGAAAAACTTTTGAAGGCTTGCTTGTTCAAGGAAAAAGATCAACTTGATAACAGTAATTCCTTCTCTGAAAGTATTTCATTGACCTTGGAGTTCATGAAGGAGATGTGGGAAAGGAGCAAGAGAGTCTCTCACAAGCTGCCCCTGGAGTAGGGAGTGTGTTAGTCAGCTTTTCATCACTGTAACCAAAACACCTGGCAAGAACAACTTAGAGGAGGAAAAGTTCATTTTGGTTCATGATTTCAGAGGTTTCAGTCCATTGATGGCCAACTCCATTCCTCTGGGCCCAAGGTAAGGCAGAACATCATGGTGGAAGGGCATGGTGGAGAGCCACTGCTCTACTCATGTTGACCAGGAAACAGAGAGTGGAGTATAGGAAGGGGCTGCAGGGAAGATGCACCCCTTCTAGAGCATGCCCCCAATGACCCACCTCCTCAAGCCAAGCCCCACCTGCCCACAGTGAGCACACAGTTAGTCCATTCAAACTAGGATGGACTAATCAGGTTATACCTCTCATAATCTAATCATTTCACCTCTGAATATTCCTGCATTAACACGCTTTTGGTGTATACCTAATATGTAAACAGTAACAGGTTGTGACAAGGGAGAGAGACCCTAAGCACAGCTTTGCCATAGCCAAGGGCAGGCAAGGAGGAGGAAATCCACAGAAGTAATGTAGGATCTCAAGACCTGCCCTCTGTGGTCACATCCAGAGCTTTGCGATGAGTGTGAGTTCATTACTAAGTGAAAGAGGAGAAATAATAAAAAGAAGTGAAGATAGCAAAGACTTGTCATTCAAGGCATTATAATTAATTTAACCCTTGTAAGAAGAACCCTCCCTGACTCCAACCCTAGCCGAGAGCCTGGTGATAGTGGAGTATGTAGTCCAGCGAGGATTTAGGAACACCAGTAAGAGGAAGGTGTAATGGGAGGGTAAGAAAGGAAATTTTACAAGAGAGATGCAAACCCCAAGGTCTCCCATCAGGTTCTCCTAGAGCAGAAGTAAAGCAGGGCCAAAGAAGAATCAGTGAAGACACAGCAACTGCAATAGAGTCCTTCTGTATTTCAAAGAGAACCTGCAAGTGCGATCTGTCACAAAAGCCCATCAGAGTGAACGGAAGACCTGAGGGAAAGAGGAGAGGATGGAGCCCTGGGGTTCCAAATAAGCTTTGGGACTTCCTGAGCCAAAGACTCACCTTGTTGTAAAATCTGTTCCCTTCATTGTATTATTCCAGCACCCGGGAAATTGTCTTTATGTGTTTCGACCCATAGGGTCATGGAACTTGAGAGCTATAAGAGACTCCTCACACAGGTTAGAAAACTGAGCCTCAGAAAGACAGCGTAAAAAGATGGTTAAAGACATGAGGTTTGGAGTCAAATAGACCAGGGTGAATCCAAAGTAGCCATCAACTCTGTGACTTTAGATAAAGTTGGTAGCTCTAAGTCTGATTTTCTTGATATGTAAATTGGAGAAAACATGCCTATCTCCGGGATTCATGGTGGATAAATTAGATAATACAACACTTACCCACCATATGCCATGCTATATATTTTATTTGTGTCTTTTTCTCTCTGTTCCCCTAACAAGTAAACTCCCAAAAGTTAGGGATTCTTGACTACTTTGCTTCTGCTACATTCCCAGTGCCTGGAACAATGTCTGGAGCCACTCACAAACAGACATCAAATGATTCCTATCACATGTTTATCATGGGGAGTGGAATTTAATGACAGCGGTTGCTGAAAATGATGTGACGGTAACAACCACAGAAAGCCAAAGTGCTGCATTCAGGACAGCCCACACAGGCACTCGCAGTTGGTTTTGTTCTAATAATTGCATTGCCAGATATTTAGCAATTAAATAAATGTTCCTACTAACCACCTTCCTAAAAATGTTTTGGTTCTTTCAGTGGAGAAAAAAATTTTCACATTTTTTACTACATTTATGCTGGTTTAGCTGAAAAGAAGAAATTGGCCCTTTACAAACTGCCTGAAAATAAGCCTCCCAGGTAATCCGCCAGGCTGTATTTTCATACGAAATATTCTCACATCCATTTAATTTATATTTTTACCCATCCTTTTACACTTGCTTTCAGGTACCTGCACAATGACCAACTCAGAACAGTACAGGACGTGATGAACAATAGTTTCTATAAAACGCAGTATGAATTAATTGAGCAGTGTTTCAAAGTCATAGGTTTTACGATGGAGGTAAGTACAAAACACGTCTGAACCTGAAGTATCTTTTTGTCGTCACCAATTTCAGGCGTTAGCATTTATCAAGTAGTTGATAGATGCCAGACACCGTTCTAAGTGTTTTGATACTGAGTCTTTTTATCATGTTTCTGATTCTTGTATAGTAATTATCCATTCATTTTTCTTTACTTTTGGGTTATTTGAATTTTGCTAAATAATAATAATCAAATTTGATATCATAAATTTGCTTGCTGAATTTTCTTATACTAGTTTAAATTTATCCTGTATCTCTGGCTTTGTGGCCTTTCTCATCTAACCATATAAATTTTTTGGCCTTGATTTTTGTTCTTTAATTGGGCTTGCAAAGGGTTTTCAATTTTTCTTTTTCAAAAGTCAAAACCAAAAAAGTATGTATTTACATATCTTATAAATTTTTCATTATCAGTATTATTGATTTCCATTTTTTAATTTTTATTTAGTCATTTTTTTATCTTAAGAATACTTGGTTCCTCCATTTCTTCATTTTGCCAATTTAATAGTGAAGTCCTTCAAGGCTAGAGATAAAAAAGTATCTCCTTTAATAATAACTGCTGAGGGCTTTTAGAGCAGCTTTAAAACTCTTCTCTGCAGTTTCCTGTTTGCTGTGTGTTGATTCAAATCCTCTGATAAAAGAAAACTTCACTCTGAATGTCAAACTTCACTCTGAATGTCAAATAGTCTTTTTGACGAACCTTTTCGGGAAAATACTATGCCGTTCATTGAATTGTAATAAATTACTCTTCACTCTCCTGTAGCTTTAAACAGGTAATGTGTCTGCTTGAGAAGTTTACCAAGATCCCTTGAGTTATTAGATCTCTAAGACCTTAAGTTGGAAAAAAAAAGCCTCATTCTTTCAAAAAATTTGGGAAATGTTATTAGCAGGATATAAAATGTGGAGATGCTGAGAGAAGTGAAACTTTACAAAATCGATTCAATGTATGTGCAAGAAAGTTATTGAATCTCATCATTTGTAGGCTGATTTTAGGATACTTTTAACTCCTCTGTTGGTCAGCTTTCCATCAATGCAATGAAATACCTGAGATAATTAACTTATAAAGAGAAAAGGTTTATTTTGGCTCACAGTTTTGATGGTTCTAGTCTGTGGTGTCCCATTGCTTTGGGCCAGTGGTGAGACAGTACAACATGGCAGAAATGTGTGGTGGAACAAAACCATTTATATCACAAACAGGGAGCAAAGAGAGAGAAAAAGGGGGAGAGGTCCCACAGTCCCCTTCAAGGGCTCACCCCCAGTGATCTAAACACCTCCCATTAGGTCCCATCACCCAAAGGTTCTACGCCTTCCCAGTATAACCTCTCTAAGGACTGAGTCTTTAACACACAGGCCTTTTGTAGATATACAAGATCCAGATTATAGTTATTACTTTCTAAAATAGAAGGCTGCCAACAATATTTAGTCCTGTGATCCATTTGCTCATTAGAAAGTAGTATTTCTTTTTGTTTTTTGTTTTTTGTTTTTTTAAGAGAGAGGGACAGTGAGAGAGACAGAGAAAGAAACAATTTTATTTAGTTTTTCACATGGCCTTCGTTGCTCCAACACTTAGTTGTGTACATGGTGCTGGGGTTTGAACCCAGGTCCTCATGCCTGCCAGGCAAGCACCAAAACTGCTGAGCCACCACTCCAGCCCCAGAAAGTAGTATTTCTAAAGATGTAACTGTTCTTGGCATACAATAAAGTTTGCTGCCAAGAGCATTTTATCCAAATTTGGAACTTTTGCTGCTACAGCTGGAGTGACAGGTGGCCTCCTAGTCCTGCCTTGTCTTTGAGAGTTTTTGGCTCCATCTTGGGTATCTTTGATGCAGGCCTCTGGAAGATAGACTCAAGACCTTGCCTCCAGGGAATGAAATGTGATCTGTGATCTCTGCCAACTCGTTGAGGTTTGAGGACAAACAAATGACTTTTTTTTTAAATTCAAACTGTGGGTCCTGCCTAACAGAGGAGAGTTAGGTTTACCCATGGTAATCTTTGTCCATAAGGTTTTTAGAGATCTCCAGCAATCCAACTCTTCACGGCTAACACAACACCTCAGAGATATTCTAGACAGATCTTTGGCAGAATAAGAATATATAGATTCAAATGCAGTCCTGATTATTTTTAAGAGCTATCTTAATAGGGACTTTTAAAAACCAGTTGAAGAAATCATGCTGAGTAGATTTAGCCTAACAGGAGAGTCAAGGGTGAAATGTATTCACTCATTTGTGGAAGATGGAGCTAACCCAGGCCTATGTTAAAGGTAGTCAATCCCGTGTATTAGATCCAGCAAAGGCATAACAACACATACTCTAGGGCAATTATAGATATGTATAGGGAAGGAGGGAGGAGGGGGCAGGTGGAAAAGGGGAGAGGAAGGGAGAATAAGGAGGGATCTGAGGGGTAATTCTGGTTTAAGAATATATGCATATCATATTGTTACTTTATATGCATTTATGATGGTACAATAAGTCAACTCCTTAATAAAAAATACAAAATGAAAAAAGATTTTGTTTTGTAAAATCTCCATGAAATTGAAAAAAGTAAAATAATGATATGATAAATTGACTTCTCTAACGTAAGAAATGAGGTATCAAAATGACTCTGAAAAGAAATTTGTTGGACTTGACTCAGTATTTATAATAATGAATCTTCAAAATAATCTAATGCATCAGTCAAAGAAATGGTTATGGTGATGCTATTGGATTTTTAG
>PVKS010031288.1:0-23579 GCA_004027875.1 Aplodontia rufa | reverse complement strand
GATAAGCTACTATGGGTTTCATCTATTGCAGTTTCCCCCAGAAGAACTCATGTGTTAAATGGGTATCTAGTGTAGGAATAACATCGGCTTCTGGAATGGTTCCCCCATCTTCCCCATTACCAGACTCCTATGAGTTCTTCATATACCCTCCTCCCTCCCCATCCCCTTCCCTACACCTCCAAGTTTCCTAGGGAGCTTTCGCCCCTGTTGCACTGAAAGTCATTCAATTTGAGGCTTTGTTAGGTCAGCCGTCTGTCCTATTGCTTCAACATAAATTCTAGTATCAACAGATGAGAGAAACCATTCGGCCCTTAAGTCTCTGAGCTTGGGAGACTTCACTAAGCATAATTCTGCACTGGACAGGTTTTTAACCTTCCGCTCCATCTGCCCTCCTACTCCAATTTAGTCTTTATGGTCCTAATAATATTCATCATTCAAATAAAACTATTTTTCATATTTAAAATTATATTTCCCTATTACTTACAAAGTTAGGGATAAAATGCTCTTTTGTGAGGTAGGCTCACTCTGATTGTAAGCACAGAACTAGCTCTATCTTATTTAAGCAGAAAAAGATATGGACTAGTTCACCAAAAAGTTCCAATCATTTCCATTCTTTGCATGACTCTTCTTAAAATTCTCATCCTTACAAGTTGTATGATGCAACATACTTCCAACTCTTATTACTAGGAAGACAGGGGGTATCCACTGACAAGTGCATGTAACTATGCTTCCTGAGGAACAATGGTTCCATAAGGAGAAACAACTATTCATGAGAAAAATCAATAAATGTGTACCACATTTCAAATAGGGCCCCAATTCAATGAAGTAAAATTGTATATAAAGGAGAGGAATTCTGTGCTTTCTTTTCTGAGCTATCAAAGGTCAAAATGGGGACAATCATAGTCTGAGGGAGCTAATACTTGACTGTCTCCATGTACTCTGTGTTGGGGAAGAAGTAAGGCTAGAGGCTTGAGGTGTTTTAAACAACGTGCGCAATGATTCAAGAAATCCCCAGGAGTCATTAGGGTAAAATAAACTTTTCATATTCATGTAATTATAATGAGCTTCACAAAACACTGAAGAGTATTTTTTAAAAAAATAAGTTAACCCTCATAATACAGGAACATCCAGAATTTTATTGGGGAGTAAGTCAGTAGGGTAACTAACTTCTGTATCTTTAGGAGGGTAACAAGTCTTCTACTTCCAAGTTCAAGAAAGGCCCGATCATCTCCCGAAGTTCCCACATTGTACGGCGCCCCAGCATGATGGGAAGAACCTTTTCAAAGATAAACGTGGCATCCACAAACAGGATGTAACATGAAATCCCGGTGAAGGTGAGGACGTAACACACGATGAAAATTCTCAGTGCGCGTTTCCTACGAGGAAAGAAAAATCTGAGTTAAGAAAAGCCTGGAGAGAAGAGCATCCACAGGGCTCCTGGCTCCTCCACCCAGGTAGCTTTAAAACTTGAGTGGTTACTAAACTTGACCTCACTTCACATCTGCAAAAGAAGAGACTTGGAGCAGATGTGTGCTCAAGTCCATGCCGGGCTGGTAGGGCAATCTAAGAGCAGACAGCCAGCAGGTGATGAAACCTGGATGTAGCTCAGTGAAGCAGAACATCATGGGGAAAAGGCTCAGTGGAAGAAAGCTGCTCAGCTCATGGGGGGGTCAGGAAGCAGAGAGAGGAAGGGGCCATGGGAAGAACCTTTCCAGAGCAGCCCCCAGGGACCCATCTCCTCCAGCCTGTTACCACCCAATTAGTCTCTTTAATCTGGGATGGACTGATTAGGTTACAGCTCTCACAATTCAGTCACTTTACTTCTGAATATTCCTGGAGAAACATAGGAGATTTTTGGGGGGATACGTCATAGCCAAACCTTAACTGAATACAAAATATAATATAAATGGAATTTAGCTATGTCACCATTTTGTCCTGACACCAGACTTTCCCTTATAAAGTGATCTAAGCTTTTTGAAATCCTTCTCTGGGCTTCACCTATATGATGTACGTCATTTATTTGATTTTAAGTCTTTGCATTATTGTTTTCTAATTTTAAATGTAATATATGACTAGGGCAGAAAATCTAGAAAATCCAGAAAAACATAAAGAAGAAAAGAAATGTTACAAATAATTCAGTTACCTGGAGATAAATACTGTAGAATTCATCTCATAAGAGAAAATTTGGGGCACAGGTAACCCAGCTAGTGATCTATTTTGTGACCTAACTCAGTGTATTTTAGAAACCAGAGCCAAATTTTTTGGCATTATCCCCCCTGACTACCCTTTGGCAGTTGCAGAATTAATTGATTTTACCTCATATATTTATTAAAGAAGCAATTTCTTTTTAAACTGGGAATTGAACCCAGGGGCACTTTTATCACTGAGCCACATCCTTAGCCATTTTTTATATTTTATTTTGAGAGAGGGCCTAAGTTGCTGAGGCTGGCTTTGAACTCGCAATCCTCCTTCCTCAGCCTCCCACACTGGGATTACAGGTGTGTGCCAACACTCCGGGCAAGAACCCACATTCTTAAGATACTCTGTAAGAAAGGGGCTTGAATGCTGCCAACATGAAACAGAGAAATCCTGCTCTAAAGGAGCCCTAAGTCTAGATTTATTCTTTCTTATGAGAAGGAAAAACATATTTAGTAAATAAATCCTTTTCTTCCTAACTTCCCAAAACAGTCATCTTTGAAAAGATAAAACTAGAATACTTTTTTTTTTAAGAGAGAAGGACAGTGAGAGAGAGAGAGAGAAAGAATCAATTTATATTCAGTTTTTCACATGGCTTTTGTTGTTCCGACACTTTAGTTGTGTATGTGGGTACTGGGGTTTAAACTCATGTACTTGCACGTGCCGGGCAAGCACCCTAACTGCCGAGCCTCCGCTCCAGCCCCTAGAATACTTTTAAACATTGTTTTTTTTTTTAAAGAGAGAGGGACAGTGAGAGAGACAAAGAGAGAAACAAGTTTATTGAGTTTTTCACATGGCCTTAGTTGCTCCAACATTCAGTTGTGTACGTGGTGCTGGGGTTTGAACTCGGGTCCTCGTGCTTGCCAGGCAAGCGCCGAAACCACTGAGCCACCGCTCCAGCTCCTAAACATTGTTTTTTAAAAGATAAAAATTTCTAAACTACCAATAGCTTGGAAAACAAAGAAATAAAGAAATTATAGTCCCATAGCTCTAATATAACCATATGATTTTTTAAATTTTTTTTAATGAGAGAGGGACAGTGAGAGTGAGAGAAAGAGAGAATCCATTTTATTTAGTTTTTCATGTGGCTTTCATTGCTCTGAAATGTCACTGTATACGTGGTGCTGGGGTTCGAACTTGCATTCTTCTGCATGCCAGGCAAGCGCCATTACAGCTGAGCCACAGCTCCAGCTCTAATTTTTTTTTTTAAAGAGAGAGAGGGACAATGAGAGAAAGAATCAATTTTTAAATTTAATTAATCTGGCTTTCGTGGATCCAATACTTCACTGTGTACGTGGTACTGGGATTTGAACCCCTGTCCTTGCACATGCCAGGCAAGTGCCATAACCACTCAGCCACCACTCCAGCCCTAACCATATGATTTTTAAAATTATTCCTTCTTTTCTTCCCTTCATTCACTCATTCTTCCTATTTTGTTTCAGGTTTTTTCGTTTTTGTTTTCTATGTACCCTTCCAGGTTTTTCTTTCCCCCCTACAATGAATTCTATAGATGTAGATGGGGTCTTTTTTTTTTTTTTTTGACATTACTGAATCAGGGAAAATGGCATTGGACCTTCGCCAGGCAGTTGGTTTTGCTGGCTAACTGGAAGTTCTTGATGGGGTTGGTCCTTCAGAGATTGGCTGGTGGGTCCATCAATCCATCAGAGCCTGTCTGCCAGCGTCCCAATTGGCTGTTCTTTTCGAGGCAAGTTGCCCTTTGCCCTGCCCCTTAGCCAGCGCCATGACCGGGCTAGGTAGCTGAAGCCACACCCCCAGCCTGTCGCCATGACTGGCTTTGAGGCCTGGCTGAAGCCCTGCCCCCAGCCGGCCTAACATCCGACCTTTTGGGTGATATAGGGCGTAGATTTCCATCTGGCTACTTCCTGCTGTTTATGAGGTGCGTGGGGAGGGGAAGGTTGGGGTGTTGGCTCCGTGGGAGGCGGCTGTACGGGTGCAAGGGCCTTTGGTTGTATGTTACTTCAGCGACCTCGCTTATGTGACTTCAGGTGAACTCCACTCCAAAGTTCCTGGTCTCGTTCGGGTTTCGTGCACCAGATGTAAAAAATAGAAAAAAGAATAATGATACTGGTGTAAATTCAGGCGGAGATGTTTGTTGGACTTGTGGCTCTCGGGCCAATTTCACCTGCTCCGCCATAATGAGGGCGGGCATGGGAAGTGACGGCCGGCCAAAATGGCAGGCACAGAAAATGGCCCAATGATTTAACTTTTTAACTTTTGAGTTTTTTTTTTTTAATCTTTTTTATCAGCAGTTGAACCCTGGGGCACTTAACTACTGAGCCACATCCCCAGCCTTTTTTAAAATTTTGAGACAGTATCTCACTAAGTTGCTAAGGCCCTCACTAGGTTTCTAAAACTGTCTTTGAACTTGCAATCCTCCTGCCTCAGCCTCCCAAGCTGCTAGGATTACAGGTGTGTTCCACCGTCTAAAAATTCTTAAATATTCTATTCAGCAAATACAAGGATAATAAATATAATGTCTATCTTTAATGGTTCAGACACTTTTCTCTGGAAAACATCATAACTGTTAAATTAAAATAAGGTTTTTGTAACATCATCTTAGTGTTATTATCTTATGCATTTAAAAATATTCTTTTAATACTATTTTCTTAGTTTTCAAACCTTTCCATACATAAAACTTTCAATCTTTTCAAAAATGTTCATGTTATTTGTGGTCAGTACACAAGGGGCTATCATAAAGGGAACTGAAGGATTGAAGGACAATACCAAGAAGAGACCACCTTCTGAAGCTAAAAGCATGATTGAATAATTCTAAAAGATAAACCTCCTTAAAATGTTAAAGTATAAATATGCTTCAGTGGAGCTAATATGCTTCTAGTTCTTTAAAAGGATTGGGCGAAATCTTAATGCTAATTAGGAAGTAATGATGTGAGAAAAAGATGGTCAGCTCAATCTTCCTATATAACAATGAAGTAGGGGCATGTGTGAGGCATGTGTGAGGACCCAGGTTCAAATCCCAGCCCCCCCCCCCACGCATAACTAACTTGGAGAAATGAAGGCCACTCTCACTCTTAAAAAAATGAAGTAACTGAGAAATATTTGCTTATTTATTTATTTAATTAGTTTTTGAGATGCACTTCACATCCCATGAAAGTCATCCTTTAGAGTGTATACTTCAGTGGCATTTAACTTAGTTACAAGGTTGTACCACTGTTGCCATTATCCAATTCCAAGAAAATATCATCTCCCCAAAAAGAAACCCCATGTCCAAGAGCAGTCACTCTTTTCCTATTCCCTACTATTCCCTGCTCTTGTAACTACTAAGCTACTTGCTGTTTGGATTTTCGCATTTTAAACATCTCATATAAAGGGAATCATATAATACCTGTCCTTTTGTGTCTGGCTTCTTGTATTTAGCATAATATTTTGTCAGACCGTCCATGTTGTAGCATGTATTGGTACTTCATTCTTTTTTTTGTATCTAATACTTCATCATGGGGATATATTGCTTTTTGTTTATCCATTCATCAGTTAATGAGCATTTGGGTTGTTTCTGCTTTGGGGCTATTATAAATTATGTTGCCATAAACATTCATGTATAGGTGTTGTGTGGACATATGTCTGACTGGGACATATATACCTAACAGTGGAATTTCTGGGCTACATGGTAACTCTATATTGGACATTTTTTAGAAACTACCAAACCATCTTCCAAAGTGGCTGTATCATTTCATAATCCCACCAGCAATGTATGAGGGTTCCAGTTTCTCCATGTCTTCTATTTTTTTTTCTCCATGTCTTCTTTAATGCCTGCTTTTTTTCCCCCTGTTTGGTGGTTTTTGCTGTCTTGTTTTGTTAGGATTAGACCCAGGGATATTCTACTACTGAGCTACATCCCCAATCCTTATTATTATTTTTTTTAATGAAGAGAGAGGGACAGTGAGAGAGACAGAGAAAGAGAGAAAAAACTTTTAGTTTTGCCCATGGCCTTAGTTGCTCTAACAGTTGTGTACGTGGTGCTAGGGTTTGAACCCGGGTCCTCGTGCTTGCCAGGCAAGCGCCGAAACCGCTGAGCCACCACTCCAGCCCCTCAATCCTTATTTTTAAGACAAAGTCTCACTGAGTTGATGAGGGTCTTGCTAAATTGCTGAAGATGGTCTGGACTTTTTAATTCTCCAGCCTCAGCCTCTCCAATTGCTGTATTACAGGTGGATGCCAAAGTGTCTGGCTGAGATAAAATCATCTTACTGGGTATAAAGTGGTATCTCAATGTGGTTCATTGTGACTTTGCTGTGCTTTTCCTGAATGACCAATGACATCAATCACCTTTTTTACTTCATTGTGGTTTTTGACCAGTGTGCTTATTGACCACTCATACATCTTCTCTGGAGAAATGTCTATCCAAGTCCTTTCACTATTTTGAAAACTAGGTTATTTTTCTTTTTGGTGTTGTAAGAAATTTTTATATGTTCTAGATACTATATCCTTAATTTCTGGAGTTTTGAAAAAGTTTATTTGGATAATTTTTCTCAAATTTCTCATTGATTTTAAGGAAGAGAAAATTTTATGAAGTTTTACCACTATTTTCACTGACTTCACTCCATATTTATTTATTAGTTTGACATTATTGAGCATTAATTATAAGAGTCTTCTATATATGTTCCAAAATGAAGAAGACAAGGTCTCTGTCTTTGTGTATACCATGGAGTATTACAAGGAGACATATTTGCAACAGCTGAATGACAATAAGATGCTCTAGGCTCTATTACAGGACTATGTGGAAGGTGCAGGGTGCATACCCCTACAACTCAACAATAAAATGACATCCAAGCTTTAAAAAGAAAAGGACTTGAGGAAAGAAGGAGCTGAAGATCCTACCTGGGTTAGTTTGTTGGAAATAAAGAATCAGAGTTCTTTTCTTAGAGGAGAATATTGCTCAGGGTATATATGATAATGTGGCATCTCTAGAAAGGGATCCAAAGAATCAGAATTCACCATATATATGTCTCCAAAACCGCAGAGGGGAGGCATCCCATCCAGCAATCAAAGGTTTCCAAATCTGCTTGGTGAGGAAATTCCTTTGATTGAGGAGGTTGCTTGTAGATGCCATCCTTCACAACTTAGATAATAGATCTTATACATAAACATACAGCTATTCCATATAGATAGATTTATCTAAAGAAATAAAGTTGGGATGTGGACGATATGGGGGTAATTATGGTTTGAGAACAAATGCATATCATATTGTTACTTTATATGCATTTATGATTGTACAATAACTCCTTAATTAAAAAATTTTAAAAAAGAAAAGAAATAATAAATTTCAGCACACAAGGGCCCCTCTTTCCAACTCACCATACTGCAACACGGGGAGAAGAATTTGGTCCTAATGGGGCCAGTGTGGCCTCAGGAAGCAGTGGCTCTGTTTCATCTACATCCATTTCTTCAGAACTGTAAGAGTCTGTTTCCTTTTCTTGCATGTGGTACATCCCCAACTTAGTATTCAGAAGAGTCATGTCCTTATAAAAGTTCTGGGAGGGGGAGGAGAAATAATTTAACTTCTTAAAATTCATTATAGATGTCTCCCAGTCCTGACTCTACCACACTGCAGTACTGGGGATCAAACCCAGGGCAGTGCACATGCTAGGCAAGCACTCTTCAACTGAGCTGTTTGTTTTATTTTGAAACCAGATCTTACTAAGTTGCCCGTGCTGGACTGGAACTTGGGATCCTTCTGCCTTAGCCTCCCAAGTAGGGAAATGCACCTGGGACACTTCAGGACAAATCATGTGTATGTGACATGAGGAGATCATTGGTAAGGGCATACTCAATAAGATGGGCTTATACATCCACAGTAAGGCAGCACCACAGTACAGAATTAAACGAAATCCACATGCTAATCTTTGAAACTTACATACTAGCTATTGGATTAGTCAAATAGAAAATATCCTTGCACTGAATTAATCTAATTTCTTAATTTATGTAAAATGTGTGTAGTCATATTCATTGGGCGACTATTACAGTAATTAATAAACAAGGAATGTGCAATCTTTTACATGTACATTTATAGGAGCTATAAAACAAGTAACAAACAACTAAATGTATGAATACATTAGATGTTACAGATTAATATACATGCTAAAGAGAAAACTAGATAATAAGACAGAGGGTAGCTGAAGGTTTTGGGGGCATCTACTGTAGACGTGGATGAGTAGTCACCTCAGAGGAGGAGACAGGTTGATTAATTCAATCATTCATTCACCATTCCCATCTACCTGAATGTGTGAGACCTTGGGGAGGGAATCAAAACATGAAGTCATTTTCCTGGCAAGGGGAGATTAGGAGAGGTCTGGAATAAGAACTAAAAACAACAAGAATGGTTAACATGCAGACATGCAGGAAAGCTCCAGGTGGAGGGATGGGAAGCAGAAGCAGCACGGGGATAGGAGAGCTCCAGAATTTTGAGACATTCGGTTGGCCCAAAGCAGGAGGCCAGGAGGGGAGAAGGTGATCAGACTAGAAAGAGACAGGAATGTGGTGTATCCTGAAATTATAAAGGAACTAACAGCCTCTGTTAAGATATAAGTCTTCTGACTTATTCGAACTGCAAAGTCTTACCTCTATTCTTTGAATGAGTTTCTCCTTTAATTCATGAGCTTCATTACAAGCATCTACCTGAAAAGATATCCACAGTTCTGAGTAAAATGAAAATTATATTTTCTGATTTCTACAATAAAAATATCTCATTTTGTTGGACCCTGCTTATAAAGTGCCTAGTTAAAAAAATGCTTTTACTTAGTAAAATTGTTTCTCTTAAATTCATGAATTGTTCATGAATCATTAATTGCAAGAGGAGTAATCAATAGATTACCAAGATTATTTTCAGTGCTTTAAAAGTATACATTTATACAATAGCCACTTACTATAAATCATTCTTTTCTCTATTCATTACTCCTTCCTTGCTCCTTAAAAAACTTATATTAGGGCTGGAGTGGTGGCTCAGCGGTTAAAGTGCTTGCCTGGCATGCGCAAGGACCCAGGTTCAAACCCCAGCACCACATACACAACAAAGTGTTGGAGAAACAAATTCCAGATGAAAAAATAAATTGATTCTTAAAAAAAAAAACTTATATTAGTCGGAGATATGGTATGTTTCTGAGAAAATAAAGTATTTTTTAAATATTTAAAAATTTACAAATAGGAAATCCTTATTATATCAAATTGAATATTCAGGTTCTATGGCTTAGCAAAAAACTGTCCACAGAAAAGATCTAGTTCCTGTTTTCTTCCCATATCTCTAGTAGGTTGTCTAGGAGAGAACACAGATGCTTTCGGTTGGTTTCTGTCGGTAAGAACAAAACAGAGGGAAAAACAAACTTTCTAAGACACAAATATCAACTGCATGTATGTCAGAATGAAATAATGCTTTTAGATTAATCATCCCAAAAGAGACTAGCAGGATACCTTGAAAAGCAGAGTGAGCAGGAAGAACAGTGGCCTGGATTCAGGAAACATCAGTTCTAGAGATGGTGGCATCTCTAGAAACGGATTCTTAAAGAAGCCCTTGCAAGAGCAAGGAAAGGCATGTTTTCAAGGCATCACTTCTAGTGGCAAACATGGATAAATACTGTCCCAATCCAAACATCAATCCTGCAAGATAGTAATGGCCAAGCATAGAAAATTGTTGAAGACAACTGCTACATGAAAAAGCAGATTGCAGGGGCTGGAGCAGTGGCTCAGCAGTTACGGCGCTGTCCTGGCATGTGCAAGTATGTGAGTTCAAACCCCAGCACCATGTATCCAACAAAGTCTTGGAGCAACAAAAAAGGCACATGAAAAACTAAATAAAAATTGTTTCTCTCTCTCTCACCATCCCTCTCTTTAAAAAAAAAATAAAGAAAAAGCAAGTTACAAAATAGTATGTATGATATGCTCCCATTAAAACAACAGCAACACACAAAAATATGTACAAGAAAAATTTAGAAGAATATAAATGTCCTAAAATGCTCATTGTGTTTGCCTTTGAGAGAATGGGATTATTGGAATTATTTTTCTGTTTTTTATTCGGAATTAGTTTCATAATTTTTAGTTGCTAAAATAAGTATGCATTGCTCCCATTAGAAGAAAAATGGATACACATGTATTATATATCATATTAATATAGACCAAGAATGGTTGATCCTTTACATCTGGAAATATTGGGAGTTATTTCATCACTTCATTTTTTTTTTGGAACCAGTGATTGAACCCAGGTGCACTCAACCACTGAGCCACATCCCCAGCCCTTTTTTAAATCTTTCTTTTTTTTGAGAGAGAAAACCAATTTTATTTAGCTTTTCATGTGGCTTTCTTTCCTCCGATACTTTGTTGTGTATGTGGTGCTGGGGTTCGAACCCACATCCTCACGCATGCCGGGCAAGCCCTGTAACTGCTGAGCTCCAGCCCTTTTATTTTTCATTTTGAGACAGGGTCTCTCTAGGTTGCTTAGAGCCTTACTAAGTTGCTGAGACTGGCTTTGAACTTGGGATCCTCCTGCCTTAGCCTCCCACGGTGCCGGGATTACAGGTGTGCACTGCACACC
Source organism: Aplodontia rufa (assembly GCA_004027875.1). Lineage (NCBI taxonomy): Eukaryota > Metazoa > Chordata > Mammalia > Rodentia > Aplodontiidae > Aplodontia > Aplodontia rufa. Next base: position 12,823 of record PVKS010031288.1, on the reverse strand, counting down.
TGGCATCACTTCCTCCTTTTGAATCATATACTTTTCTTTTCTGAAAGTGATGATATAGATTAAATGACATTAAGTTCCCTTCTCGGTCTAAACTTCCAAGAGTATTTTCACTGGATTTTAGATTCCATTCCCTGAAATTCTCTAACTTTGAGATTTCTTGAACTGTTTACCTCCTTAAGTTGTAAAGTCATTTTATCATTACCTGGGACAATTTGTTATTCATTTCTCTTAACTGCTTTCTTATTTCTATGATCTTCTCCTAGAAAATAAAAGGGTATAAAGTAGAAGTTATAATGAATGATGTGTGGAACTGAAACAAAACAAATTATTTTGAGGTGAAAATACATTTGTGGTTAAAACAGTTTCAGATTTAATAGAAACTCCTCTTCCACCCCCAACACTGTTTTGTGTGTTGATCTACAAAACCAGCATTAAATCAAATTGCCAAGATATTATTAGTCACATAAGTGGCCGCTGAGCCACATAGAAATGTGTTTGCTCAAGCAGTTTTTGCCCTCCAGTAGCTTGTTGCTGCTCTTCGAAGTATACCGTCAACCTGCATGTCATATTAAGTTAATTCATCACCAACCCTGACTCAATTGCATAGTTTAATTATTTAGGAAGGGGCTGTGCTACGATGATCACATTTGGCCGGGGGTGAGTGGGGGGGTACCAAGAATTGAACCCAGAATGCTTAACCACTGACCCACATCCCTAGTCCTTTTTCCTTTTTATTTTGAGATAGGGTCTTGATAAATTGCTTGAATTTACAATCCTCCTGACTCAGCCTCCCCAGTTGCTGGGATTATAGTGTATGTGCCACCGTGCCCAGCTGATGATCACTTTTTTGTTTTTTAAAGAGAGAGGGACAGAGAGAAAGAGAAAGAAAGAGAGAGAGAGAAAATCTATTTTATTCAGTTCCTCATGCAGCTTTCGTTGCTCGGACATTTCATTGTGTACGTGGTGCTGGGGTTCAAACTCTCATCCTTGTGCATGCCAGGCAAGCATCGGAACCGCAGAGCCACTGCTCCAGCCCCTGATGATCACATTTTAAATTGAGGTTCTAGTTCCCTTATACAGTAAACGTCTTATGCAGAATGTATCAAAGATAACTGGGATAGAGTCCATCTCAGAATGAAAATCTAGATGTTCAAATGGAGATTTCAGAAAGCTTCACAGACTCAGCGGGCTCAATAATCAAGTGATACCCTAAGGCTGTCTTCAAATGGCATTCCACTGTTTAAAGGTCTTTTAAATAGAACTGTCTCTGTTTCTGTTTTTCTTTTCTTTTTCAAAAATAATCTCGTCAGGGCTGGAGAGGTGGCTCAGCAGTGGAGCACTTGCCTGGTGTTTACAGGGACCTGGGGTCCCCAGCACAACATACTCAGCTAGGTAGAAGAAAAACAAAAATCAGCTGAAAAAAAATTTTTTAAGTTGACTCTTTCTCTCTCTCTTAAAAAAAATAATTTTACCTAATTGCCTTATTTCTCCTTTCATACCTTTTCTTAGTTGCTCCATTTCATCATGAGGAATAAATGGGTTGTTACTTTCGATATTATAACTTTATTAACTTCATTAGTTTTTTCAAACATTTTATGCAGAGGAAACCTACAGTCATTCCTACTTAACACTGCTTCTGTAACAGTTACATTGAAGCTTCTTTTTAATATATAATACTGCTTTTGTTTTTAATGCTAATGTTCATGTTTAATGTTAATGCTTTTAATGTTAACCTTTTCCATCGGCCTATACTTGGCAAAGGACAGAGATTGTACCATTTTCTGAAAACGTATTTATTGAGGTATAATTTATGTACAGTAAAAGTCTCCTTTCAAGATCATACAGTTCCTACATTTTGACATTGGTATACCTTCACGTAGTCACCACCACCACCACTACAAGATAGGGATTTTTTCCATCATCTCTTCGTTTCGTTTCTCTGTGCCCTTTTATTGATCCCACCTTCTTTCTCCGCTCAACCCCAGCCACCACTAACCTGTTTTTTCTTCCTCTGGTTTTGTCTTTTTCAGTGTTATATAAACGGAGTCATAAGGCATGTAGCCTTCTGAGTCTGAGGTCCTTAGCTTACATTGGAGTTCACTCCTGTTTTGGATGAATCAGAGGTTTGTTCCTTTTTGTTACAGAGTAGTATTCCACCGCATACAAGTACAACAGTACATACCCCCTGACAGATACTTGGACCATTTCTTGTTCTGAAGTTCATGCCTGGTTTTTGTTTTTTCTTTAATGTGCATACGAAGTTTTGTATGTCCAACATAGACAATTCCATACATATGAGAGACGTCTGCACCTTTCCTATTATCACAAACTCCTCATTTTTTTTAAATCTCATTTATTTATCTTTGCTACTCCCTGTTTCTCCCAGGCTTTATATATTCCTCCTCCCCAAATCCCTTTCTGCTGAAAACCACATACCTATAATACTCACAGCAGACTTTGGTGGGGAGGGAAATGTCAAAGTAGACTGTTCCTTGGCCTTTGCCTGTTTCCCTTTTCCATAGTTTGCAATTTGCAAAGCCCAAAGATAGTGTGTGTATGGGGGGGGCTCTTTTCTATTTAACAAGTGCAAAAATGAGATTATAACTCAAAATGTTGGACTATATCCTGTTTAAATGTAACTTTTTTTCCCTCCAGGTTAGAAATCTGTGCTGATGTGCTAATCTACAGATGACAGTTTGTTGTTTTGTTTTGGTACCAGGGATTGAACCCAGGGGCACTTAACCACTGAGCCATACCCCGAACATTTTCTTATTGTATATTGTGAGACAGGCAGGGTCTCTCTAAATTGCTGAGATTGGCCTTGAACTTGTGATCTTCCTGCCTGAGTCTCCTGAGTCACAGATGACTATTTTAATATGTGAAGAATCTAAATAAACATTAGCTTCCTATAATACAGAGATATTTCTCCTTTACTTCTTCCAAAAGCCACTTTAAGTTCTAGACCTTGAGCATAGCAGTGTCTGGCAATTTCAACATAAGAGGTAGTTAGATACAGAAATTTCTCATTTTTTAAAAAGAGAGATAGGGACAGTGAGAGAGAGAAAAAAGAGAATAATTTTTATTTAGTTTCTCATGTGGCTTTTGTGGCTCCCTTACTTAGTTGTGTACGTGGTGCTGGGGTTTGAACCCACATCCTCGTGCATGCCAGGCAAGTGAAGTAACCACTGAGCTACTGCTCCAGCCCCACATTTCTCGTTTTGGACTTATCTTCAAAGGTCTGACTTGCAGTAGAGCAGAAAAACTACCAGCCAGAATTCTGCAGTCTTATTCATGCTCAAAAGTCTATCTTTCAGCTCTAACATCCTGACTCTTTTAAAAACAGAAGATAAACCCTTCCTCTGAAAAGGATCTCTAAGAAAAGCAATGAGACAAAGGGACAGGAACCCTCTAGAGATTGTGCAAACCATACAAGAACTCTCCATGAAGACATTCTAAAGATAAAATTTTATTTATTTATTTTTCACCAGGGATTGAACTCAGGGGTGGTTTACCACTGAGTTACATCCCCAGCCCTTTTTATATTTTATTTTGGAACAGGGTCTCACTAAGTTATTTAGGGCCTCACTAAATTGCTGAGGCTCACATTGAATTTACAGTCCTCCTGCCTCAACCTCCACAGCTGCTGGGATTACAAGCACACGACACTAAACCCTGGTTAGGGGCAGTTCTTGACAACTATTTATTTCCTGGGTATTTTCTCTGTACTATTAGGTGGTGGAATACCAAGATTAAGGAAAGAACTCCTCCCTTAAGGTACTTATCCTTACCTTAAGATGGCATCAAATAGAAATCTATCATATCAGTCTTAACTGAGTTTCAAGGTAGAATGGGAAAGTCTAGGGTTTTTAAATAATTCAGAGAAGTTTACTCAAAAAACTTCTGTTACCCTGTTACCCAGGAGGAAGGTGCTCAAAACTGGCCATGAGAGAACACCCTCCATGACACAGATGCATCTTACTTCTTGCTGTGCTAAAAAATGGAAGGGATGGGGAGAGGTGACAGAAGCCCCCAAGCCTCCAGCCTACCTCAATGTTTGCCCCCTTGTCAGGGTCAAGGTTCTGGTCCTCCGTATTTTCAGTTTGGCTCTCCAGGGATATCACCTCATTTAATAAGCTGCAAATAGATCAAGAGATGAAGTAATTCCTGTCAATTAGGAAAAATTACCCAAAAGAAGAGATACTTTAATCTTTCAAAAATGAAGAAGTGCTTGCCAGGCGCAGTGGTGCACACCCATAATCCCAGCGATTTGGGAGGCTGAGGCAGAGGATTATGAGTTCAAAGCCAACAAGATAGCGAGGCCCTAAGCAATTTAGCAAAACCCTGTCTCAAAATAAAAATTAAAATAAAAGGCTGGGGATATGGCAGAGTGGTTAAGGGTCACTGAGTTCAATCCCTGGTACTGCAAAAATGTGGGCATTGATTATATTGGAATGGAAAGTCACAAATTCAAGAAAGGAAAAAGCACTCTAAGTAATCTAGATAATAGTAAAGAAGTGCAAGGTCTAATTGGATTAGGAATTAGTGCTCCTCCAGGGGGCTGGAGCCGCTTGCCCAGCATGCGAGAGTACACGGGTTCAAACCCCAGCACTCACATACACAACAAGTGTCAGAGCAATGAAAGCCATGTGAAAAACACAATAAAAATTGATTCTCTCTGTCTCTCACTGTCTTCTCACTTTAAAAAGAAAAAAAAAAGAATTAGTGCTCCTCCAAAAATACTGTTATGTTTTATTTTTGAGAAGGAGAGAGGAAGAGAAAGAGAAAGAATCAATTTTATTTATTTTTTCAACAGTGTCCCCAAAGATACTGTTAAGGATATGAAAAGACATGCCACAAATTAGGAAGGAAAAAGTTGCAAATCACATACTGAATATCTGGACTTTTATCTAGAGTATATTAAGAACCTTCAAAACTCAATAATAAATAAACCAACAACTCAAATTTTTTAATGGACATAAGAAGCAAACAGACATTTCAACTAAGAAGATATACATATGGCAAATAAGTACGTGAGAAGACTCTTGGCATCACTGATTATCAGCTAAATGAAGATTGGGAAGCACAATGAGATACCACCACACATCTATTAGAATAGTTATAGTAGGAAAAAAAGAAAGAAGGCAAGGAAGAAGGGAAAGGGAAGGAAACTGACAATGCCAAGAACTGACAGGCAAGGACACAAGCAGCTGAAACTCTCAGTACACTGTTGCAGGTCATACAAAATGGCATAGCCATTCGAAACCATTTGACAATTTCTTTTCTTTCTTTTTTTTTAAGAGAGGAAGAGAGAGAAAGAATCAATTTCAATTTTTTTTCTTCTGGCTTTTGATTCTCCGACACTTAATTGTGTATGTGGTGCTTAGGTTTGAACCCGGGTCCTTGTGCATGTCAGGCAGGCACTCCACCACTGAGCCACCACCGCAGTCCCTGCAATTTCTTAAAAATATAAATGTACACTTACCATACAACCCAGCAATCCCATTCCTGGTTGCTTATGCAAGGAAAAGAAAACTGTGTGCTCACACATAAACGTACACATGAATTTTTATGTTATCTTGTTCATAATTGCCAAAAATCCTAAATGTTTATCTACTGTTGCATGGATAAAAGGTAGTATATCTACACAAAGGAATACTACCCAGTAACAAAAAGAATCAAACTACTGATGGATGCAGCACACGGATGAATATCAGTCAAATGCATTCTACTTCATGGTCAAAGGGAAACTCAAAAGGCTGCCTTTACCGTGTGAGTCCATCGTGTAACACTCGAGAAAAGACAAAATGATACGTATAGTCAGATCAGTGGTTGCCAGCAGCTTGGCCTGGGGACAGTGGTGGACTAGAGAAAGGCATGAAGAATTTTGTAGAGCAAAGAAAAGTATTCCACCTCTTCCCTGTGTTGGTTCCACGACTATACACATTTTTTAAAAAAATCTACAGGATTGTACACTAAAAGACAAAATTTTACTTATGCATATTATACCTAAATTTAAAAAATGGTAAGAAAACCTAAGATATGTGATTTGAATTAATAAAACTAGAGAACCCTTTTAAAAAAAGAATATAATTAATGCTTTGGAAGAGAAAAAGGGCCCTTTTGGATGGGGTGGTCAGAAGACCTCTGAAGAGATCTTTAGCTGAAAGGTAAAGGCAATACCTGCCTAAAAGGTGGGGCAATGGTGAAAAAAGTAGCCCTGCCATTGGAAGGGTTTAGAACATGGTAGGAAAGCACCTAAGGTCACAGGTGTGTATTTCTAGCAATGGCTTCCATTTATTAATCTCTTACTATGCACCAGATCCTAGGTTACCATCTTCACAAATGGAATTATTGTATTGAATTCCTATAATAAGTCTAGGAGGTATCTTAATTCCTCTCTTTAGCAGAGGAAAGCCAAGGCTTTAAGACAGTTAGTTCATTTGTCCAAGAAATGTCAATTAGGATTGAAACCCAGGTCCCTCTGACTCCAAAGCCCATCCTCTTTATCCCAGTGACTAAATGTATAAGAATTAATTTTTTTCCCTCCACTACTGAGCTGCACTTCCCCTAGTCCTTTTCATTTTTCATTTTGAGATAGTGTCTCACTAAGTTGTCCAGGTTGTCTTAAACTGGTGATCCTACTATCTCAGCCTCCCAATTACAGGCATGTGCCACCATCCTTGGCAAAAACAATTAACTTTATCCTGTTTTTTTTTTCACTTTAAAATTTCCCACTGAAGTCCAGAGGCACATTATCAAATATGCTCCACATTTTTTACTCATAGCCTGATGGTTGGATCCCTTTGGACAATACTGAATAACCGTCAAAGGTCACTGGGGACCTGAACACATCCTTGTGGTAACTACCTCAGCTTCAAAGAAACAGTGTGTGAGAGAAACTAGAAGGAAGATGTGGATAACTTTGATTTATGCTTTGAGGTTTTGTGACGTTGACTGAGGATCACAGGGCTTTACACTTCTGATCCTAAAGACTTTAGTCACCTTCAATCCAGAGCGTCTTAGGTTTTTGAAGCTATAAAACCTTCCACTGTTTTCTGACCAACCTCAACCTACAGTTACCTTTTCACTGTATTTTCCGTTGTGTTTATTTTTTGTATAATGTTGTTGATTTTCTCCATCCAGTCAATGTGATCAGCTCCAAGTTCCTTCACCTGTAGACCCATCTTTGCATTCCAGTGGTTCAGCTTGAAGAACAAGCTGTCTTGACTCCTGCAGAAATGTTATGATCATTGGTAGGTAACAAATGAGAAACATCTCAAGCAGCCCCAAACTCTCTTCTTTCAAAAGACAAGTTAGTCTGTTTATTCATCATTTCCTCTCACCACAATGGACCAGGTGGGCACTTAGGACACAGTAAGTTAGGGACTTTATCTGAGATACTTTTTTTTTTTTTTTAAAGAGAGAAGGACAGTGAGAGAAAGAGACAGAATCAATTTTTATTGAGTTTTTCACATGGCTTTCTTTGGCTCTGACACTTAGTTGTGTACGTGTGTGCTGGGGTTTGAACCTGTGTACTTGCGTAGGGCTAGTAAGTGCTGTAACCGCTGAGCCACCGCTCCAGCCCCCTGATATACATTTTAGCAGGTCTTTAAAAGGCTGCATAAGGGGCTGGAGCGGTGGCTTGACGGTTAACGGCGCTTTCCCAGCATGCATGAGTACACAGGTTCAAACCCCAGCACCCATGTACACAACTGTCAGAACAACGAAAGCCATGTGAAAAACTGAAGATTGATTCTCTCTCTCTCTCTCTCTCTGTCCTTCTCTCTTTAAAAAAAAAAATTAAAAGGCTGCATAAGGGACAAAAGGGACTGAAGAGATGGCTCAGTGGTTATGGTGCTTGCCTGGTATGCACAAAGAAAAGGGTTTGAACACCAGCACTATGTACAAATGAAGTGTCGGAGCAATGAAAGACTAAGTAAAGCTGATTCTCTCTGTTTCTTTCTGTCTCTCTCTCTCTCTCTCTCTCTCTCTCTTTAAAAAAATGCATAAAACAAAGAATACTTGATATTCTTTGGAAAAATATGGATATATTTTTAATTTCCATCCATGGAATGAATGCTAAATATCAGTACCAGGATAACAGTTGTATCTTGTTGGGAGAGAAGTATACAATAGGGAAAGGGTCTACAAGGGCTTAACAGTATTTTTTTTTTTTTAAGAGAGAGGGACAGAGAGAGAGAGAGAGAGAGAGAGAGAATCAATTTTATTTTAGTTTTTTGTGTGGCTTTCGTTGCTCGGACACATCATTGTGTACGTGGTGCTGGGGTTTGAACCTGTGTACTTGTGCATGCCAGGCAAGTGCTGTAACCGCTGAACCACTGCTCCAGCCCCTTAACAGTATATTTTTCATGATAATGAGAATAATGTCTATATATAGAAAGTTATCTGAGAGTGCTGAGATACATATTTATTTCAAGCTTCAAGGATAAGTTTGCAGAGAAGCCCTTGGCATGAATGCTTCATTGTTCAAGACATGTATAGATTTTAAATCTACCAGGTTTTCCTTGAATACTTTGCTAAGTTTCATTTCCTCTCCCCTATCACCAAGCACTCCTTCTTGGAGGTGTCAAGGCTTACAGTTCAGGGATCTTTCTCTCTGAAAACAGCATGGATGTGGACGCTTGGGGGTCCTCATGAACAACATCTGCCTTTTGCTCATCCTGTTCTTTCTGCAGGTCCTGGCCCTGCTCAGCCTTCAGCTCCAACATTTCCTGATTAACATGTTGAAGGAAGCAAAGCAGAACAAACGGGTTATCACAAGAGGTAGAGGTTCCTCTATCCCCTCCAATTCCCCTTCTCTGGGAGCAAACGCAGCCCTTTCTAAGATCAGCACCTTCTAATGCATTTTTAAAATAAGCAGACATGCCCTTTGTTCAGTTTGCAAAAGACTGGAGCTGGGACATGTACATCAGAGCTCTTGCTGGGCATGGTGGCATATGCCTGTAATCCCAGTGATTCAGGAGGCCAAGGCAGGAGGATCACAAGTTCGAGGCCAGTCTCAGCAACTTAGAGAGGCCCTGTCTCAAAATAAAAAATAAAAAATAGTGAGGATATAACTCTGGGGTAAAATGCCCCTGGGTTCAATCCTCAGTACACAACAAAACAAAAACAAACAAAACAAAACACAAAAAAATCCAGAGCTCCTTTCAGTGGTGATTAAAACAGAATTCTACCTGACCATGGGACTCTAAAACTCTACTCTTTTGATCTCTTCAAAAATTCATTTTAATGGAAAAGACAAGGTGGCAGGAATGTTCCATCTCAAGGGAGCCTAAAGAGATATATAAAAATTGAATGCATTGCAGAGATCTTAGTCAGATGTTGGTTTAAAAAACACAGCCCTATAATATATTTGGGGTACAATCGAGGAAATTAGAATACTGAAAGAATTGAGGATATTGGAATATATTATAGAATTATTGTTAATATTCCTAGATGTGATGTAAGTGTTTCAGATATGTAAAAGAAAATCTATTTTTAGGGGTGCTTTCTGAAGTAAACAAGGATGAAGTGTAATGTCTTTGACCTACTTTTAAATGACTCAGAAAATTCCATCTATTTATATACATGAAGACTAAGCAAATGTAATGAAAGTTAGCAATTTTAAAATGTAGGTGTGGAATATGGTGGATCATTGTATAATTCTTTTAAATTCTCTTTTGATTTAAATTTTTTTCATATCAAGGAGTTTGAGGTAACAGCCTACTCTGAGTTTGATCCACAGAGTTTCTTTCTTCTTTGCCTTGTTCTAGAAAAACATCCCAGGCATTTTCTGGCATTTTGGTTCTATACACACAAAAATTGATAATAGTTTGTCTTTGAACATGTTTCTTTTTTAGAAAACTACTGGGAAATCTTCTGTCCTTTGAAGAAGTTTGATCTAAAATTCCTGAATATCAATAAAACTATTTTTTTAACTGGAAAGAGAAAAGTTTGGAATAGGGAGAATAAATCAGTTTCTTATTGAAATATTTGCATAAACTACTGGCCACGTCAGGAGGGATTATTCACATTCACATAACTTTACAAATTGCTGTCACATGCTTTATTTCTTTTCATTTTCTTGATAGATATGAGGTAAATAAAGGCAGGTACTGAAATCCACTAGGCCATTTGTATTCAGTGACACATCCAAGTTCAGATAATGTAGTAAGTTAGGTAGAGGCCCCCCAAAGATTTGTCTGTGCCCTAATACTAGGACCTTGTGAATGTAACCTTATTTGGAAAAAGAATCTTTGCACGTGTAATTAAGGTAAAGATTTTCAGGTAAGATCATGTTGGATTACCTGGATGTGTCCTAAATCCAAAGATAAATATCCCAATGAGAGACTGAAGAGGAAAAGCATAGCTTCAGGGTAGAAGGTCTTGTGGGGTTGGAAACAGACTAGAGGTAGGAGCTGCAAGCCAGTGAAGACCTGGAGCCACCAGAAGCAGGAAGAGGGTGAATTCTACCCAAGAGATTAAATCAAAGGTGTATGAATGAATCCTACCGAAAGACAATCTGAAAGCATGGGGTGATTTTTCATGTAGCAATTTTTCTCTAAGATAAAAAATGTTAGTTACTTTATAAATCACCAAGGGCAAAAATAATACAAAATACACATTTTTCCCCCCAGGGGACCTGAGCGAGTTCCTCATATATTAACAGCAGACTCCAGTGGCAGTTGTGCCATGCCCTGCCTCCCTCCTGGTTTCAAGCTCTGAAGTCCTGAAAGAACTGGGAGGAAATCCTCAGATGTTCTTACCATGTTCAGATGCGAAGGACCTTTCTTCACCCACTGCAACATTTAAAGGTCTCGCTTACCCATTTTTTAGTGTCCACCTTCTGAAGGAAGTCGGTTTGAGGATTTTCAGAGCAAACCTTGTCTTTGTCTTCTGATCTATCCAAGATGTGGTTCATTTTGGTAATTTCCCTTAGCAAACTGTAAGCCACACAATGCAAACAAGTCTGTTACTGTGCCATCAGCCAGAGCTCAAGCCTGCCTCCCTTTCCTAAGCAGGACCCTGTGGTCTCTTCCGGCCCCAAGGATGCACCTGGCATCCTTGTTCCGAGTTCATTCTGTGTGAATAATGCCACACATGGTGTATAACACAAAAGAGAGCTAGAGGGGCTGGATAAATATTTGTTGACTGAATCAATCAATTACTTGTCAATGAGATCACAGAGTCATTGCAGCAGCATGTGTGTATCCATGTATAAATGTGTGTACAAAATAAAAAAGTAGGGTTATAAAACATACAGTTCAAGATTGGGCAGAGAGGAGTAAGTCCATGAAGCCCTCTTGACCCCACTGGTCCCCTAACAATGCTTACTACTTTCTCCCTTATTCTTCCTCAGAGTTTCCACCATAAATAAGCAGACATGTTTTCTATATGTGTGCATGTACGCAGGCCCCTTTTAAATTATAAGTGGGAGGATATTTTTACACCCTGTTCTATATCTCGAATTTCTTTTTTGTTTCTTTTTTAATTTTTACTTTCTATTTTGGGTCTTTAAAATTTTTTATTGGTACATTATAATTATATATTTGTATAGCATAGTTAGATCCACCCCATTCCCTAGTACCTTCTCTTTCCCTCCCTTTCCTCCCTCTGATCTGCTTGCTTTACTCTACTAGTTAGTAGTAGTAGTAGTAGTAGTAGTAGTAGTATTGTAATTGCATATATAATTGGATTCGTTATGGTATATTTTTACATGGACAAAGCACCATTGGGTATCTTTTGTTCCCCAGTACTTTCCTGTGTCCTCCTTTCATCCCTCCCTCTCGATCCCCTTCCTCTACTAAGAGAAGGGAGACCAATGGAGTGAATTTCTTTTAATGACCTCCCTTGAAGTCCATTTCATATTAGTACATACAAAATTGCCTTATTTGTGAAACAGCTATATGGTGGGGCTGTATGATAATTTTCTAACCAGTTCTTTATTAATTTATATGTAGATTGTTTCCTAGCAATTGCTACCACAAACAATGCCACAGTGAATATCTTTATGTGTAAGTATATTATGTACGTGTACATCTATTGGAAATCCTTAAAAAGTTGACTTTCTAGGGCAATAAATACATACCTTCCAAATTTTGATAGATTTTATCAAATTGTGTCTTTAAAATATGGAGTAAATTTACATTCCCAGCAAGAATGATGAGAGTGCCTATTTTCCCACTCTTTTTCTATTATTAAAGTTCCTGATCCCTGCCAGTCTGATATGTTTAAAACTCATTTTAATCTTTTATGAGTGAAGTTGTGTATCTTTGCTTATATGTATCCAACTCTATGTGTAGATGTATTTCCTGTAACAATTGTGTTGATACCATTTGTCCATTCCTTCTTGAACTGTTGTTGATTTGCTAAAGTGCACATATGTGTACACATACACACACTTTTGAAGGAATCACGATATATTCATGATGTAGATCTATGATAGTACATTCATGATGTAGATCTATGATAGTACTTCCCAGTCTGTGGGCCTTCACTCTGCAGGGAGTCTTCAACACCTACCCTGCATAGGAAGGAGTCGTGGAATCTATGTGCATTTCCACAGACTGAAATAAATATTCCTTACATGAATAAATACTTCTCTGAGTTTCCAACTGTACATGCTACTATCTTCAATAAATTATAAATACATTTTAAAACACTCCTGATAGCATAATAGTTTTTCAGACACGTGAAGAATTCTGGAAAATCTTTTAATTTAAAAAATTTTCCCTGGGGGGGTGCTGGAGTGGTGGCTCAGAGGCTGTGGCGCTTGCCTGCCATGTTTGAGGACATGGATTTTTTTTTTTTTTTGAGCAACCTT
>PVKS010031287.1:7396-23683 GCA_004027875.1 Aplodontia rufa | reverse complement strand
GCCTACAACTCTAAATTTACTAGAAAAAGAAGTCGGGTCAACACTACACCTTATAGGAGTAGGCCGCTTCTTCCTTAATAGAACACCCACATGTCATTTTCTTAATAGATGATAGAGTAGGGGGAAGCTGTATGTAATCTTTTATAAATCCTAAAAAGTGAAAAGTGAAAAACCTTGTTTCCTAAAAGGTAAATTGGTAAGTCGGAAGAAAGTAAGCACTGAGAAAAATCCCTATGCTTTGAAATTTATAAGGAGTTATTTTTGTTTTGTACGTAAATAGTAGAGAAAGAATATAAAATGAATGTGTGGGGAGATGCTGATGTAACTCTTTGGCTTCATATCTTTTGTTTATCTGGTCATTTATCCTTCAAAATTTAGTTCAATGCTTAACGTGTACTAGACACATTATCAGGCCCAGCAGATGAAAGATGAAAACAGTTGCTCTCTTCCAGAAGTTCACATATATTCAGAGACTGACAGTAATAGTACATTTTTAAAAATCAACAATTTAAATAAAAGCATGAAGTGAAAACTTCAGGCTTGCGGATTCAGGTCTCAGGTCTTGGACCTGCAGTCATGTACAGGACCCCCACACCTAGGACACCCCCTGCAAGCCTTGGTCCCATAGTCACCCAGCCACAGCCCATACCCATTCAGTCCAGATATATTGGGCCCATACACACTGCCAAGGATCCCAGGTCCCATCATGGCATGCAGGAGGCAAGCTTGGACCCATCATGAGACCCCAGTATCCAGCAAAACACCCTGGTTGCTGTGCTTCTACAATCCAGCAGGCAGCATTGCACGTCCAACAGTTTCCAGATTGACGCCCTGGTGCCTAGATCCATAAGGTACAACAAAATGAGGTTCCAGGTAGAAGCAGCTTTCTAGAAGAAGGTGATCAACAGAGGGTGGCTGTTTGTCATGGCCCTTGTATGGCCCTTTGTCATACAAGGCAGACCAGCCTACCTTTACCAAAGAGAAACTCAATTTCAAAGATCCTGAAAAAGATTATCAAAAATGAGGAATTGAAAAGTTTCACCTCAAGCCCACAACTTCCCAACCAAGAAAACACAGACAGGGAGTGGGTTGAAAACCTAGAAATAATTATTAATGATCTGATTACTAGAAGGAACAATGAACTAAAAGATTTTCCCCCAATTTATTATTTATTAGTGCATTATAGTTTTAAATCATGGGATTAGTTGTCACGTATTCCTAGAGCACACAAATCAGCAATACACTATGTTCAATATTCTCCCCCACACCCAAATGCCTCCCTCCTCCCATCCCCTGATCCCATACCTTTCTTCTGGATCCTATAATATGCCTAAAAAATCCAAATACAGTAACATAATTCTTATACCTATGAAGAACATTTTTATATATGTGGCTATAGTATATGCAGTGACATTTATAACTGCTTGGAATGTACCTTGCTTTATCTCAGTTCCAACATTTCCCCTTCTCCTTCTTTCCTATCTTCCCTTGGCTTTCTTCAAAATATTTGACAATAGGATTAAGCATTTACGTTTTTGTACAGGTATGCAGCATAGCTTGTTCAAATATCTTATGAAGTATCTTGCAACTGTATCTCATAAATATTAACATTTTGCATTTTTGTTCTATGGATCTAATACATGAGTTTGTCTACTTTATTCTCCAAATGAGGGACAGCATTTGGTCCTTGACTCTCTGGGTTTGGCTAACTTCACTCAGCATGATTTCTTTCAATGCCATCCATTTACCTTCAATAGATGCAATATCATTGTTTCTAATAGCTGAATATATATATATATATATATATATATATATATATATATATATACACACCAGAGCTTTTGTAAATTGAGCTTCTATGAATATGGATTTTGCTGTGTTGCTATAATGTGCTGATTCTAACTCCTCTGGGAACATACCCAGAAGGGGAATAGCTGGGTCATATGGTGGATCCAACCCTAATTTTTTGAGGAGTCTCCACACTGCTTTCCAGAGCAGCTGGACTAGCCTGCAATTCCACCAACATTGTGCTAGTGTTCCTATCTCCCCACAACCCTTCTAGCATTTGTTATTATTCTTATTCTTCGTCTTTGCCAGTCTGACTGGAGTGAGGTAAAATCTTAAGGTAGTTTTGATTTGCATTTCTCTGATTGCCAGTGATTTAGAGCACCTTCTCATGTATTCATTGGCTTGCTCAATGTCCTCTGTTGAGAAGTTTCTGTTTATTTCTCTTGCCCATTTATTGATTGGATTGTTTGTTTTTGTTATTGAGTTTTTTGTAAATTTTGGACATTAGTCCCCTGTCAGAGGGATCACATGCCATGATTCTCTCACTTTCTATAGGTTGTCTCCTGACTGTTTTGACATTTTTTTGACAGTACAGAAACTTTTTAGTTTAATGGCATCCCACTCATTGATTTTCAACTAATTCTTTCACTTTAAGAGTCTTGTTGAGGAAGTTATTTCCATCTCCCATATGCTGGTATGTTGGTCCTGATGTTTCTTCTAGCAGTTGAATGGTAGCTGGTTTAATTCATAATTCCTTGACCCATTTTGATTTGACTTTTGTGCAAGGTGAAAATAAGGATCTATTTTCAGTTTTCTGCAAGGGGCTGTCCAGTTTGTCCAGCATCATTTGTTGAATAGGCTCTCTCTCCTCCATGTTTATTTTGACCCTCATTGTCAAAGATCAGATGTTTAAAGATTTGTGGGGTTGTCTCAGATTCTTCTACAATATTTCATTGGTCTTCATTCCTATTTTGATACCAATACCATGCTGTTTTTAATATTACAGCTCCATAGTATAATTTTAGATCTGGTATTGCAAAACCACCTGTTTTGTCTTTCTTGCTTAGTAATGTTTTGGCTATTCTGGGTTTCATGTTGTTCCATATGAATTTGAGAATTGCTTTTTCTATATATGCAAAGAATTATATTGGAATCTTGATGGGGATTGCATTGAATCTGTATAGTGCTTTTGGCAGAGTGGCCATTTTAATTTTATTAATACTGCTAAACTAAGATCACAGAACATCTTTCCATCTTCTCAGGTCTTCTGCAATTTCTGTTTTCAATGTTTGATAATTTTTTCCTTGTAAAGGTCTTTTACTTCTCTTGTTAGATTAATTCCCAGATATTTTATGCCTTTAGTGGATATTGTGAATGGGACCGATTTCCCAATTTCTTCATCTGCCCTATTATCGGCATACAGCTATTGATTTATGGGTGCTGATCTTGTAGTCTGCTACTTTGCCAAATCTGTTTATTAGCTCTAACAGTTTTCTGGTGGAGTTTTTTATATCTTCCAGATATAGGATCATATCATCAGCAAAAAGGGAGAGTTTGACCCTTCCTATTTTTTTTTTTTTTTTAAGAAAGAAGGACAGTGAGAGAGAGACAGAGACAATTTTATTGAGTTTTTCACATGGCTTTTGTTGCTCTGACACTTAGTTGTGTACATGGGTGCTGGGGTTTGAACTCATGTACTCGTGCATGCTGGGTAAGTGCCATAACCACTAAGACACCTCTACAGCCCCCTCTCTTCCTATTTTTATCCCTTTGATTTCTTCCTCCTGCCTGAATGCTCCAGCCAGGGTCTTGAGGACTATATTGAAATAAAGTGATGAAAGCAGGCAGCCTTGTCTTGTCCCTGCGTTCAGTGGAAATACTTTCAACCTTTCTCCATTTAGTATTATACTAGCTGAGGGGTTTCCTTATATGGCCTTTACAAAGTTAAGATAAGCTCCTTTGATCCCTATTTTCTCTAGAATTTTGAGCATAAATGGATGCTGGATTTTATCAAATGCCTTTTCAGCATCTATTGAGATGATCATATGGTTTTTGTTCTTAACTCTGTTTTAGTGATGAATTACATTTATTGATTTGCCTATGACGAACCAGCCTCGCATACCTGGAATGAAGGCAACTTGATCATGATGAATTATTTTCTTGATGCAGTTTGCAAGAACCTTATTAAGGATTTTTGCATCAATATTCTTGAGGGATATTGGACTGTAGTTTTCTTTTTTCAATGTGTCTTTGTTGGTTTTGGTATCAGAGTTACGGTTGCTTCATAAAAAGTATTTGGGAGAGTTCCCTCTTTTTCAATTTCTTGGAATAGCTTCATAAGGAGAGGTGTTAGCTCTTCTTCAAAGGTGTGGTAAAATTCTGCAGAGAATCCATCAGGTCCTGGGCTTTTCTTCTTTGGAAGACTTTTAATTGCTATATGGATTTCAGTGCCTGTTATTGGGATGTTTAGGATTTCAAAACCATCCTGTGTCAATTTGGGGATGGTGTATGTGTTTATAAATTTGTCCATGTCATCCAGATTATATGATTTAGAGGAGTACAGTTTTTCAAAATATGTTCTGATAATCTGACTTTAAGGGGGGTCAGTGGTGATCACCCCCCTTTTTGTTGGTGATTTTGTTGATTTGCTTTGATTCTCTCCTTTTAGTTAGATTAGCTAGGGGTCTGTCAATTTTAGTGATTTTTTTGAAGAACCAGCTCTTTGTTTCATCAATTCTTTTTAATGATTTTTTATTCTCAATTTCATTGATTTCAGCTTTGATCTTAATTATTTCCTTTCTTCTGCTTTGATTAGACTGTTCTTCCTTTTGTAGAGATTTGAGTTGGAGCATAAGCTTATTTGTTAGGGATCTCTTCTGATTCTTAATGTGGACACTCAGTGCAATAAATTTTCCCCTTAAGAATGCTTTCATATTGTCCCAGAGGTTTCAATATGTTGTGTACTCATTCTAATTCTCTTCCAAGAAATCTTTATTTACTACTGTCCTATCTTCTTGGATCCACATATATGTGTGTTTTGTGCCATGCTTTTGCTGTTAATTATTAGGGTCATGGCATCATGGTCTGATAGGATACATGGAATAATATCTGCATTTTTATATTTACTGAGATTTCCTTTTTGAATTAGAATATGATCCATTTTTTAGAAGGATTCATGTGCTGCTGAGAAGAAGATATACTCTGCGAATTTGGGTGGAATATTCTGAGGTTGTCTGTTAAGTCTGCTTGATTTATGGTGTTGTTTAGACTGGAGTTCTCTTTATTGTTTTTTTTTGTTGTTGTTGTTTTGTTTTGTTTTGATGATCTGTCTATTGGTGATAGTGGAGTGTTAAATTCTCCCAGTACTATTGTGTTGAGGTCCACAAGTGGTTTTATATCTTTGACTAATTTTTCCACATAGTTGGGGGCATTTGTGTTTGAAGAGTATATATTTACTATAGTTATTTCTTCCTGTTGTATTGTTCCCTTTACTAGGATGTAGTGACCTTCTTTATCTCTTTTGATAAATTGATGTTTTAAATCCACTTTGTTGGATATAAAAATTGCAATTCCAGCTTGTTTTCTTGGGCTATATGCTTGGTAGGTTTTTTTTCCCATCCTTTCACCCTTAATTGATGGGTGTCATTGGCTGTAAGATGAGTTTCCTATAAGCAGCATATTATTGAATTTTGTTTTTTGATCCAATCTGCTAGACTGTGTCTTTTGATTGTGTGTTGAGACCATTCACATTCAGTGTTAGAATAGTTATGTGGTTGTGGTTCATATTCATTGCGTTTTATTAGTAAGTTCTATGTTGTCTTAGTTGTCTATTGATAGCACGAACCTTTGTTGAATTTCCTGTTTGTGGGTTTTGAGGAATATTAGGTGTTGTTCTATCTGGAGTTCATCTTTGAGCATTTTTGTAATGCTGGATTTCTGTTCACAAATGCTGCAAGTTTGTTCTTATTGTGAAAAGTTCTTATTTCCCCCTCAAATTTGAATCTGAGTTTTGTTGGGTATAGTATTCTTGGCTGCATGTTGTGTTCATTCAGGCACTGAAAGATCTGCTTCCAAGATCTTCTCGCTTCCAGAGTCTGAACTGAAAAGTCAGGTGTGATTCTGATTGGTTTGCCTGTGAATGTGATTTGGCACTTCTTCCGTGCCATTTTCAGCATTCTTTCCTTGATTTCTCTACTGTACATTTTGAATATGATGTGTCTTGGTGAGGTTCTTATTTGATTAGGCATTACTGGGTGTTCTATAAGCTTCACAAATAATCCAATCAATAAATAGGCCAGAGTGCTAGACAGAAACTTCAACAGAGGAACTCAAGGAAGTGAATAATACATGAGAGTTCTAAATCACTAGTAATCAAAGAAATGCAAATCAAATCTACATTAAGATTTCATCTTATTTCAGTGTGATTGGCAAAGATGTAGAATATAAACAATAACAGATGTGGATGGGTTGTGGGGAGATAGGAACACTAGCACATTGTTGGTGGAACTGCAGACTGGTACACCCACTCTGAAAAGCAGAGAATTTAAGGATGGGTACACCATACAATCCAGCTATCCATCTTTTGGTAATTTTTCCAGAGAGTTAGAATCAGCACATTAGAGTGACACAACAAAATGTATCTTCATAGCAGCTCAATTTACAACAGTTAAATTGTGGAACCAAACCAAATGCCCCTCACTGGATGAATGGATCCAAAACCTGTGTACACACACACACACACTCACACACTCACACATGCACAATAGAATTCTACTTAACAGTTAGAAACAATGACACTGCAGACTTTGAACATATGTGGATGACAATGAAAGAAATCATGCTGAGTGAAACTAGTCAAACCCAGGGACTCAAGGGTCAAATATTTTACTCATTTGTGGAAGCTAGAGCAAAATTCAGGCTTGGAGAAAGGTTGTCAAACTCATGTATTAGACCCAGCAAAGGCATAGCAACACATAATCTTCTGGAATCATAAATATGTGGGGTGTGGGGAGTCAGGGGCAGGGATAGGCAGAGGGGAGAGGAGAGGGAAGGAAGATAGGGAAGGATCTAGGGAGACAATCAACAATGTAGCATAATCTTTACAACCTGCCTACCTGAGAAATCAAATAATACTTATGCAATCATTGAATTCTGAAAAGTTCACAATCTAAACATTTATATGACTTATAGGGGCAAAATACAGTAGAATCAGGAGACTTGGGTGCAGGTGATATGGGGGAAATTCTGGTTTAAGAACAAATACATGTCATATTGTTACTTTAAATGCATTTAAAATTGTATAATAACTCAACTCCTTAATAAAAATATTTTTTTAAAAAAATCACTGTTCATAGCAGCTAAATTCACAATCTAAATTATGAAATCAACCCAGATGCCCATCACTGGGTGAATGGATCAAAAAATTCTGATATGTATGTATACACACACACACACACACACACACACACACACACACACACAATGGCTTCTACTTAGCTATTAGAAACAACGACTTTGGAGCCTTTGAAGGTAAATGGATGGCAGTGGAAGAAATCATGCTGAGTGAAATTAGCCAAACCCACAGAATCAAGGGTTGAATATTTTCCCTCATTTGTGGAGGCTTGATCTGAACCCAGACTTTGGTAAAAGGTTGTCAATCTCATGTATTGGGCCCACCAAAGGCATAGCAACATAATCTAAGGGAATCATGGACATGTAGGTGGTTTGGAGAGAGGAGAGAGGTAGGGGAATGGGAGAGGGAGGGAAGATCGTGAGGGATCTAGGGAGACAATCAACAATGTAGCATACTCTTCCCCCACCCAAGAAGTCAAATAATATTTATGTAATCATTTAATTCTGGAAAATTCACAATTTTTTATATATGTATTCATATATATGTATGTCTAAATAGATTCATTTACATATATATATATATATATATATATATATGCATATGGACATTTATACCTGCTATAGCAGAGTAATATAGAAGAATCAAGAGACTAGTTTGTGGGTGATATGGGGGTAACTATGATTTAAGATCAAATGCATATCAGATTGCTACTTTATATGCATTTGTGATTGTACAGCAACTAAATTGCTTAAAAAAAGGTGAAATATTCATCTACTAATAGAGGTTGAGTTATAGGTACATTAATTGTTAAAGTTAATTTCCTGATAAAATTTATTTTTTTAATGTGACCTTTATGTCTGATCTCAAATGTGTACTTATAGGAAAGCCTATGTTAATTTAGAATAAAGACAACATTTTCCATTGTACAATTCAAAGAAGAATTCTTAAGTTACATTAAGAACCCATTATTTTCAAATAATTTAGTAGAAACAGTTTTAACACAAACATTTAGTATAACATGCAAGGCAATGAGTACTTTCAGTATTTGCTATAAGAAACTAAATGCAATCTCAAGGTAAAAAAACTCTATATTTTAAAAAGAAATTATAAAATTAGACTTTAAAACTTTACTCAAAACTAGCAATGTTAAAATTAGAAATATAGTTTATCTTAATGTACTTTTTTGATTCATTTGATGAAAACCTATCCAAAGAACAGAATCTTGTGTTCAATGGGCAGATATGTTCATTTATACCTATAAGTCAGAAAAATTGGAGCAGTAGATAATATCTTGGAGTTAATTCATCTAGGATTATTTAACATTAAATTTCTCCCATATGTGTATGCAAAGTATGAAAAATCAAGCTATTTCAATTTTTATATTATGACCGGTATTTTAAAAAATGTATTCAATGGATTTTTTAAAACTAGACTAACTTTCCAAGACAATGAGCAGGATGGAGGCACAAATTTCTTTCGTATAAATACAGGACTTCAAAGAGAAACCATTAATACAGGACTTTGGAAAGCCATTCTTGGGTTTGGCATCAATGGTTACTGTTATATTGTTTTTCTAAGGTATGCTGCATACAGGGACTGTTTTATTTTCAACTTAGAATGGTCATCCCAAATGGCTGGAAAGCTTCATGTTTCTCGTGTTTCCTAGCAGCACTTGTCCCTAAAGAGTAGTAACCGGCCAAGATCATGATGTTATTTCCACTGTGGCCTTGAGGATTCAAGGGCTAACTTGTTTCTCTTCTTGTTTAAGTCCTATTGAATGTATTATCTATGTTTAATGTTACAGAAATATATCGTGTTTATAGCAAGTTAAGAAAATTTAACTTGTTAATTTGTAGAATATTTCTTTTCTGTAATATGTTAATTTATATAATAACAGTGCAATTTTAAATTCTTAAAACAGCTAAGTAAAAAAGATGCAGAGCTAATATTTTTAGAGGATAATTTCCATAACCTATTAACGGAAGAAATTTTCCATGCACATTATACTTGGTTAGCTATAAATTACAGGAGATTTTAACCATAAACCTTCATACTATTGTATCAAATAAAATGTGTTCATTTTGTGGTACAAAAACTTTATAAAAACACTAAATGTCTTGTAATGGGCTATAGACCTGTGCTTCCTGTGGGGCTGCCTTGGTGAGTTCTGCTCTTTGGCTCTGTAACTTAGATCTGTATCCTGTTTCCACTGTTCTAATGGAAAGAGGTTTGTTTAATGAATTACAAATTTTTCCCACAAAGGAAGTCAATGCACATTACATTACAACACCCTTACTACATTCTGGTGATGTAAGAAGCAAAATTCTCTTGCCAGAAGTTAATGAGGAAACTGGTGTATGTTGAATTTGAGTGGTTTAACAGAAGTCGCTCCAAGGTGCAGATTGGACTCTCCCACCTCCATTTCCTTGCACCCAGTCAAACTGTTCTTCACACATCATATATCCATATCCCCAGAGATTCCATCTAAATTCTGTACATCAATGCACAATAAAGATGCTAATGTGGCAGAGATTGTGTTTTAGATCCATGTTTTATAGTGTTTTGGAGGTAATCAGCTTTTCTCTAAAATTTTATCCTTAAATTACTCTTGTTAAATGAGACTTTTATTTTATTTGTGTCTGCTTACATCATCAAAATTATCAACTTATTTTTTCTGCCAGTGACAGAGAAAGGATATCATATAAGGTAGATCGAAAAGGGTAATTCTTCTCTAAAGAACAGTTTTTTTTTAAGAGAGAGAGAGAGACAGAGAAACAGAGAATCAATTTTTTTTAGGTTTTCATGTGTCTTTCGTTGCTCCAACACTTTGTTGTGTACATGGAGCTGGGGTTTAAACCTGCATCCTCATGAGTGTTAGGCAAAAGCCGCAACTGCTGAGTCACTGCTCCAGCCCTATAAAGAACAGTTCTTAATTGCATATTTTTTTTTGCAATGGTAATAGGAACTGATAAAGAAGTTCACAGACATTGGTAAGCTTTAATGGTTGAAGTATATAACCTAAATTCTAACTGCTCTCCCACAGAGAAGCCAGAAGTGGTATGAATTGGTAGAAACTTGTTCAGGTGGCATGTGCATTTCTGGTTCTCCAGAAGAGGGCACCAGGTATCACAGAGAGCAAGTAGAAAGGAACCTAAGTCTGTACCAGGGAAAAACAAGTCAGTTCCCCTTCTTTTCAAGACTGAAGTTTTCTTCAAGAAAGAGTGGTTAGAGATTCATTCCAAATTATAGACAGTACTGCTAAATTTCCTTCAGATATATTAAAGCAAATATATTGTTAAATTGAAGATAAGGGACCTTACTATAAGTATTAGTTAGTTATGTGCTGTGTTTTCAAAAGTCCTGAATAAAAAAAGAAAGAAAAAAGCATCTAGTCAAAACAAGCAGACCAGGGGCTGGAGCGGTGGATCTGCGGTTGCAGCGCTTGCCCGGCGTGCACAAGTACACAGGTTCAAACCCCAGCACCCAGGTACACGGCTAAGTGTCAGAGCAATGAAAGCCATGTGAAAAACTCAGTAAAAATTGATTCTGTCTCTCTTTCATTATCTTCTCTCTTAAAAAAAAAAAAAAAAAAAGCAGAGCAGACAATAAAGCAGCACAGCACTTTCTCAAGTGCCAGCTCAGTGTGAGTCCATGACAGATGGAGCCATCTCCAGAGCGTTCCTATAGACTTCACACAGGTGTCCTCGTGCTTACAGGGGTTCTTGGTCTAGTTACTGAAAGCACCCTTCAATTACTTCCCTCTCATTTTAAAATATTTTATTTTAATGAATAGCTGAATAATTACTATTTTAAAACTTTCTAAATATTACATTTATTTCAGTATAAATTTGTCTATTATATTCCAGAACCTAAAATAAATTTTTCCCTCACTATCAGTTGGATCTCAATACAGACCAAATATCATTTGATAAAATATGAAATTTTGCAACAAAATTCAACAAACATTTGTGGTGCACTGTCACATTTACACCATTGTCCTAAGAGCTTCGGTGAAGGCTTAGATTATTAAATAATTTGAATAACTTTATACAGATATGTGCAGTTCATGTTTGATTACATTTTACCAAAATTGTCAATTAGCTAGTCAAGCAATTAGTTCAACATTAAAATGAGGAACTCTTGTGTTTCACTGTTTTATTTTTTAAAGGGAGAGGGACAGTGAGAAAAAGAGAGAATCAGTTTCATCTAGTTTTTCATGTGGCTTTTGTTGCTCTGACATATAGTTGTGCATGTGGTGCTGGATTTTGAACCTGTGTCCTTGTGCATTCCAGGCAAGTGCTGTAACCACTGAGCCACCGCTCCAGCCTCTGTATTTTACTTTTAAATTGATTAACTATGTAGCCAACTGCACTGATAGGTTATTTTTGAGAAAGTAGTTAAACTGGGTCTTGCGTGTAAGCACATCCTTAGCTGGCAGAACTCTGATTCTGATTAGCCCCGTTGCGTTGGATCATGTAGTGGCATAGATGATTTTCTTTCATTCATGTGACCTCTTTCTATTGGTGTTTGCTTTTCTTTCCTGTTAGAGCAAGGGATTCTGACTTTGCAGCAGCCCAGTAAGTTCACAGACTGTGCATCTCACAGAGAACTCAGGTGCTAGCTGGTGAATGCTTTACATAAGCAAAGCATAAGGACAAAGGGAAGTTATGTTATGATTTCAGAAACGGATGAAGTTCTCTGTGGTACATTTGAATTTAATGCATTTGCTATAGTTTCATTTTTGCTTTCTTGTATGATATTCTGGGCAGTTTTTTCCCTCTTTTGTGTTCCATAGTACCTTTGTAAACCTTTTTTCCCTCTTTTTAACATAACAAGTCAGGTCAAATTGCGTGCTTCAATTCCTAAGTTCTAGCCAGTGTATCTCACTGTCATTTCCTAGGGGTAATCCTAGTCTCTGTGCTGCAGACTTTTTCTTTGAAACACAAACCAAACAAAAACCAAAAAGAACCCAATGAAATTTGTTCCCTTGAGGCACAATTTGCCTTATAATGAAAATGATAAAATGCAAGAGAACGTGGTAAAATCTCAAATAATTCTCTCCTGAGTCCTAGTGAGGAAGAGAAACCATTTCATAAATACAGTTTGCTCCTTTTTCAGGAATCAAGGGGCCAACAACAGCATCACTGTGGACATTTAAAGAGGAAATGTGCTGATCTTTAAGTTCCATAGTTTGCTGAAATAATTTGTTACAAGGCACAGTATTATTTGCTTTAGGGCACAGTATGTTAGACTATCTAAAATGACACATAGTGGCATTTAGCAAAATTTCCTAATTATCTTGCTTGAA
Source organism: Aplodontia rufa (assembly GCA_004027875.1). NCBI lineage: Eukaryota > Metazoa > Chordata > Mammalia > Rodentia > Aplodontiidae > Aplodontia > Aplodontia rufa. Next base: position 11,234 of record PVKS010031287.1, on the reverse strand, counting down.
AACAAGAGTTGGGCAGCCCCTGTTGGCCTGCTGTTTTCCTTGCCCAGGAGAAATGCCCTGGCAGGCTCTGCAGTTAATCAGGAGTTTTGCTTAGCTCTTTGTCCTTCCTTCTGGGAGATAATTCACACCCCATCTTTCCACAGTGCTTGCCATCAATGCAGTAGGGCACACCAGGTGCAGTCAGGGAGGGAGGCTTAGCTCTGGTGCTCTCGCTGAGAACATCTGTTCCCACCAGAAAACCCAGCTGGGGTAACAAAGAACCCACTTTTCAACCTTCCCCATACTGGGCTTCAGGAGCTTAAAAGCCTCCTCTGCCAATGATCAAGACACACCAGCTGCTCCTTCCTCTTCACTCCTTGATAGAATGTGTTTCATCCTAACCGGGTTAAAGGATTTCATGGAGATAAAACTCAGACAAAAGACTGGAAATTATACTCCAGAGGAACTGAGCCATGGGAGAAAATTTTGAAGAATCCATTACTCTTCACACATCAAAAAAGGCTGGTAGAGCAATGTGGATAAAATCTAATGGTGAAGAAATTGTAACTGAGGATTTAATACAACAAAACCAAAAGATAAAAACTGGCTCCTTTAAGCAGAGCAAAATAGGGCAAACTAGGGACAAAATTAAGAGGATAACAAAATGGTCAAACATTAAGGATTATATAATATATATAGTTATATGTTTTATATCAATATATTATATATCAGGTACATATAAAAATTTTACCCTTTGTATATATGTATATATATATATATATACATATATATATAATTCACAAAAGCAATAATATAAAATATTTTTCTAAAATTTTTCCAAGACAGTTATACCATGATGCTAATAGCACACAAATTACAAGTATCCTGAAAAGAGTAAAAAGATGGAATTTACTGATGAAACTCAAATAGAATTGGTCCTTAATTTTATATCACATTAAAAAATAAAATTATGTTAATCAAGGATCATTAAGTAGGAAAGGATAAAAGCACAAAGTGAATTAACTCAAGAAAACAAAAACAAAGGGGTCCTTTGACCCACATTACTGACTAAAGAGTTATACTTCGGGTGTAAGAGATTTAAATGACCTCATTAGAATTCTGTCTGTCTCCACTCCCATTTAAATCTGTGTTGGTTTCTCTCTGGAGACAACCTCTTTTCCAAAGGCAGGGAAGAGGAAAGCTGTTAGCTCAAAACTTATACCTACTCAGCTGAGGACACTGGTGGAAAGTCAGTATAGCTCCAGGGAAGTCTCAATGAAGATTCTTTTGCTCCTGCCTGAGTCACTAGACCAGCCTTGGGACTGTCTGTGTGCCCCTTTATTGGTTCTCCCTGGGTTGTGTGGCGGTCCTGAGGTTGGGAAGGAGAGCTAGACCTCATGCAGAAAGTCTAACTGGAACACATGGGAGAAAATATAGTGCTGCTACCACAGTAGGTGGAGGAAACTGTAGACATTCACATCCATGAAAGTCCCCTACTGTAGTAATATTTTTAATTATGGGTATTGGAAAAGATCATTGTTTTTTAGCATTGATTTTAAAAAGTCAAGTAAAACCACTTTATTGGCAAAGTGCCATTGAAATTAGCTTTATTTATTTATTTATTGGTACAAAGATTGAACTCAGGGACACTTAAACTCTGGGTCACATCACCAGGCCTTTTCATATTTAATTTGAGACAGAGTCTCCCTAAGTTGCTTAGGGCCTTGCTAAGTTGCTGAGGCTGGGTTTGAACTTGTGATCCTGTTTCAGCCTACCAAATTACCACTTTGTCTAGCAGAAATTAGCTTTTTAATTATAGGTAACATAGAAAAAGGATATAACTTACTTAGAAAAAGTAATGCTTTGACTGTTCAATCTTTTCAAACTTTAAGCTGTTGGAAAATTATAACTATTTGAATGTAACTAATTATGTTTGCAAGTCTTATAGGTAAATGTCACTGAAAGGAAAATATGACACTTTCAAATAATTCTGATTGGAGTGGCAGAAGCACATTAATAGTGTTGTCACAACAGAAGGTTAATGATCCTGATTGTGCTGTAGGACCCTCATGTTCAGTGCAGAAAACAATATGCTGACATGCAACTGATGACAGCTGACAGTGTGCAAAATGAAGGTCATTCATTGGAGCAGCAATTTTTTTTCAAAGTCTACAAAAAAACCAAGTTATTAAAAGCTATCTTATTTTTAAAAGGGATTTTAAAGTTCCCAGTTTTATCTTTGTATACATAATTTTGACATATCTTCCATTTATAGGTATTACAACCTTTAATTATGTAGTACTTAAATCAAACATAGATTAAATCTTTTCAGAGATGATTTTACAGCAAGGTCATACACAGCAGAAGATATTCCCAGCTCATATCCTCGTCACCCTCGGTAGCAGTTACCAATCCTCAACTGTTGAGGTAGTGATTTCTAGCAATGATACCTTAGAAGTCAATAATTGCAATAAATTCAGACCTTGCTCAAAGTTTGCTAATGTTGATTTAGAGGATTTTTATTCACCTTAATGAATTAGAGTTAAATAAATACTCAGATTCAGAAGAGATTTTCAAAATGGCAATCCAAATGAATGTCTGGAAGGAACATTCTCTCTCTCTGGATAACTTTAAATTGGAAATTGGTTGGTGAGTGAAGAGAGAGGAAATGACACAGAGAAAGGAGAGTTCAAACTCTCTTTCTTCTTACTCTCACAAGTCCATGAGAACAAGCAAAAACAAAACCATGAAAAGGAAAGTGAACACCGATATGCACCGATATCCTCATTTGATACAGGTGAAACAAATCTAGAATTTCACATTTGTAACAAACTCCAGTTCTCTTAAAGTGTGTGTTTCCTAAAGAAGAAAACTCTTTAGAACACATAAATGTGCTTTTGTAGTCACATGAGACTTTTAAAATGATGTCATTTTAAAGTGCTATTAGGTCCACCTAACAATATAATGAATATATATCTTAAATAGTCATGATTGATCTATTGAACCAGGAATCATTTTTACTCAATAATTTCATGAGATTTTAAAGTCATAGTTCTCATTCCTTTGTAGTTTCAAGTAAAATTAAAAAACACAAAAATGCTGTTTTTAGAGCTAAATAGAGACTTCTCACCAGAGGACATTGATCAACCCAATGAATACATGAGAAAGTGCTCTAAATCATTAGTAATCAGAGAAATGCAAATGAAAACCACATTAAGATATCACCTTACACCAGTCAGAATGGCAAAGATGAAGAAAATAAACAATAGATGCTGGAGGAGATGTGGAAAGATAGGCACACTAACACACTGTTGGTGGAGCTGCAGACTGGTACAGCCCCTCTGGAAAGCAGTATGGAGAATCCTCAAAAAATTAGGGATGACTCCACCATACGACCCTGCTATTCCACTCCTGGGAATCTTTCCAGGGGACTTAGAATCAGCACATTACAGTGACACAGCAATATCGATGTTCATAGCAGCACAATTTACTATTGCTAGGCTATGGAAACAACCCCGGTGTCCCTCACTGGAAGAATGGATCCAAAAACTGTGGTACATTCATACCATGGAATATTACACAGCAATTAGAAACAATGATATTGCAGCCTTTGAGGGTAAATGGATGGTTATGGAAAAGATCATGATGAGTAAAATCAGTTTAACCCAGAGATCTAAGGGTCGATTGTCTCCACTCATCTGTGGAGGTGGGGTCTAGACCCTGGACAATGAGAAAGTTGGTCTAGTAACATGAGTTAAATCCAGATAAGATGTAATGCTTTACAATCTAATACTTTTTTTAGAGTTATAATGGGAAGGGGAAGGGAGGGATAAGGGAGGGTAATGGGGGGGCACTCCTG
>PVKS010031286.1:0-23576 GCA_004027875.1 Aplodontia rufa | reverse complement strand
AAAATCAGAACTGGATTGAAATCAACATTGCTGTTTGCTCTGTAGCTAGACTATGGAACCAACCCAGATGTGTCGCTCCCCGCATCGTTCTGGAGCAGGGAGCAGGCGGAATGACCCGGACCTGGGCTGTTCCCTGGGGGCCGAGTCAGGACAGGGCTGGGAACTGGGTCGAGGGGGGTGAGCGCTGGTGGCCGGAACACGGGACCTTCCTTCCCGGCCGGGGGAGAAAAGAACTCAGTCTCACACGCAGGTGGCACTTTGAAACTTCTCTCCCGATTTATTTCTCCCGCACATCCGTAGATATAGCGAGAGCAGGCTGCTAAGGGACCAATAGTGAAGTGGCAAAACTAGCTCGTTTCAGCCAATGAGGGACTATTATGTTGGTGACATCATCTATCACCGATTGGAAAGGTGCAGAGAGAAAGAGAGAAAGTAGCACTCCGGTGCAGGCGCGTAACTTGCCTTGCTCAGAGCACACGAAATGTGAAGGTGGAGGAAAGAAAAGTATTATGATGTCCAATATGGCGATTTTCCTTTTGCACAGAGCCCAACACAGATGCCCCTCACTTGACGAATGGATACAAGAACTTTGGTACATATATACAATGGAATACTACTTGGCCATTAGAGAAGACGACATTATAGCTTTTGAAACCAAATGGATGGAGATGGAAAAAAATTACGCTAAGTGAAGTATCCCAATCTCAGAGACTCAAGGGCCGAATGTTTTCTCTTATTTGTGAAAGCTAGAATACATCTGGAAACAGTATGTTAGATGGCTAAGCTAATAATAACCTCAAATTAAATGAATTTTCATGCAAACAGGGGTATTATTGCCTAGGATACCTGGAGGGGTAGGATGGGGGACAGGTGAAGGATATCTAGGAGACTGGAGGGTGGGAATATGGGGGAATCATCTCAGAAGGCGATGTCTGACCTCCACGAGATATCCATTTAACATAGGAGTTCTTCTAGGGGAAACATAGAATCACGGGGAACCCAAGGTGGACATCCATGACATGGCATCAGCCTTGGATAACTATGAAATATACATTTGTTCTTGATTGTTTGACAATGATTCCCTCTCAATAACTCAATATTCATCTAATAAAAAAAAAAACATTGTCATATGCTTTCTGTATGACCCTGAGAAAATTATATAACCTTTCTATGCTTTCTTAGTAGTCCGTAGATCAGACATATGTCAAACCCAGGACAACACATAGAAACACAGGCCACACTCAGTTGGTGTTATTAGAGTTCTGGGAGAGAGAACAGTCAGGTAATGATGGCCAAACTTTTATAACATTAATACCAACATCAGATAATATGGAATAAATAAGATGCTCTGAAGTTAGGCTGAAGAACAGTTCAGGGATACATTACTTTAATTCCTTCATTTTACAGATAAGGAACATGAAATCCAGAGAGGTCAAATGACTTACTGAGAACAATTCTCCAAGTGTTGATGCTTAGGGATTTGAAGCCCATTTCTCTGGCAGAATGCAATCCTTTCCCTTTCCTTTATGCTTCTCTTTCTCTTTCTTAAACTTGGTCAATATCACACAGAAAGCTTATGGAACGCAGATCGCTGCCCCCTCCCCAGAGAGTCCTATTCAGTAGGTCTGGGGAGGACCAGAATTTGCATTTTGAACTTGCTCCATCTATTGCTGGCTGTATTTTGAAGAGCACTGCTGTAGACAACCCTGTTCTGAATTGGCTAGGAAGAGTTCCCAAGTGTTTTAAGCACCATGCTCTCAGGAAGTGACAGAGAGAAGGATGAGGCCAGATGTCTTGGTTGTGCTGTTTGGGGTACTACGCTGTCAACACTGTGGCGTGTGCCCTTTCCCCCTTGCTGCCTCCTCCCTCTGTGCTCCTAACACGAGGGGCATCAGGTTTCTAAAAAGCACATTTTTCTAATACTCCCAGGGTTATTTAATGTGAATTGCAGTTTGTTTGGGCTGATGCGTTTGTAGTCACATTTGGAGCTTACAGAATGCACACTGAGAACGGCAGTGTCTGCAAGAGAAATGGGCTCTGGGCTCAGCACTGCCTGCATGGAAAACTGCTGCTTTGTACTTCCACTGGAGCAAACAGCCCACTATATGCTACTCAGAAGGAGGAAACCCGAAATGATTTTGAGGAATCGAACGCTGCCTCCTATTTATCTTCTTTGAGAAGAGGGAAACAGATAAGATCTCCCAAATTCATTCGTTAAGTGGGAGTTTAGTACTCCCTGCTCCTATTTCCATAGAAACTATGGTGCTCTGTCAACCGTGTTATGCCTTCCGAAGGGTTTTCATGGACTTACCAGGAAACCAAATTGCCATTTCTACAATTATTTCTACAGGAAAATGTCTTCTATTTGGTGGCCAAAGGGAAGAAAAATTCAAGAAACAATTAAGGAGCATTTTGTGGAGAATGAGGTGTCCCAGCAGTCAGCTTGGAGTCCACCCCAGCACCAAGCAATTTTGTGCAAAGCAGGAGAGCATTTTAAACCTCTGCTGGTTTCCTTATCTGCCAAGTGCAGCTAATACACACATCTCACAGAGTCCTTCAACAGTTAAACAGGATGCACAGGTGAGGGCTCTGCTGCCTTATCTCCAACAAAGTAGGCACTCAATAAATTGCTGCTGTTATTTCTGAAGGAGCATGGATGCTGTGGCCCTATTTCTTGCTTTCCATCACTTTTCACCCATGAAACCAAAAACCAAAGAACCAGGAGACAGAAGAAAGGATGGTTTGCAAAATCCAACCTTCCTCAATGGCACAGAGCAACTTAGCTCCGCCCAGCTCCAGTCTGAAATCCGCAGGGCACTTTAGCGTTCAAAAACTTTAAGAGCGCACCCTTTTACGACCCAACTGCCTTGGAAAGCAGATCAAATGGTGTTTAGTTACCACTTGAATTTGATAAACTTGAGTTGCTGGTTACATTTTTAGTCCTTTCATAGGCAATTTCTGAGGCAGCTCCAAGTTTTCCCCCCTAAAGATCAAATGAACAAATACTCACATGCACTTTCTCAGTCCTCTTTTGCACCATTCTGTGATGACAGGGCGTTCCAAAGATGGGGTAAGCACTCTGGGAAGAGGAGTTACCCATGCTAGCAAATCCAAGGTGTTACATACATGTCTTGTTTCTTTCTTGCTTCAAAATATGCCCATTACTTTGCTATTTCTTTATTTTTTTTTTCCTTTTAAAGAGCTAGGAACAGTGAAAGAGAGAGAGAGAGGGAAAGGAAGCATCAATTTTATTTAGTTTTTCATATGTGGCTATCTTTGTTCTGACACTTTGTTATATATGTGCTGCTAGGGTTTGAACCTGCATCCTTGTGCATGCCAGGCAAGCACTGTAACCACTGGGCAACCACTCCAGCCCCTTGCTATTTCTTATTTCTTTATAATGTAATTATCTTTACAAATAATTTCTTAGCTCTCATCTGGAGATGCTAACGTTTATTTTTCAGGAGTCATCATCTTGAACTCTCCATCTCCATCTCTTGTGGTTAGTCACTTCCTAATATCTATAGATCCCTTCACCTTGGTGTCTTCCACATCCATCCTAATCTGTACATATAGTCAATCACATTCAAAGTTTCCTCTTTTCCCTGAATTTCTGCAACAACCTCCTAGTTAGCCTCTTTGCATTGCCTTTAGTTTGGCCATCTGCACCCCCCAATTCTCAATCACTTCTCCATACAACAGTGATTTCTCTAAAGTACAAATTTAACATCCCTGAGAGTGCCTGATCTTGTCAGAAGTACAAATTTAGTATTCTCCTGCATCTGCTTACAACTGTTCGATTGTTCCCCAGTGCTCCCAAGATAAAAGAGAAAGCGCCTATAATGGGCCTACAAAAGCCTTTGTGATGTGGGTCCTTCTTATCTTAATAGCCCCATATTTTTTTCCACATTTTATAGGTGCATTATAGTTGTACGTATTGACGGGATCTGTTGTTACATATCCGTACATGTACACAATATAGCAGCATAATTCAATGCTTCATATTTTAAAATATATTTTCTTCCCATGCAACTCATCCACTCTGTGTTGTTTCCCCCAAGGTTCACACAAAGCCCTGAGCCCTTGTTCCAATCTAAAAGGTTATTCCTCTTGGCTCCATGATGTCACTTAGTTGTCCCTGTCCTGGTAACACGTTTTTCCCACCTTTGTGTGACTGCGTTTCTCCTTAGATCTCAGCTCAGGTAATGTCTTTTTTCCAGAAAACAGGTCTCCATTCAAGCATGGATGTCATGACTGCTCTAACGAGCTCTGATGATGGGCCACCTTTGCTGTTTCTGTAGTATTTAATAACTTTTCCCCATTCTTTATTGGACTGTATCTCCAGGTAGCCAGGAGCTACCTCACTTGTACAAGATTTTATCAGTACCTGTGATATTGTTGAGTGGATACTGGATGCTTAATAATATGAGTTGAATCATCTTGGATGGAGTGCAAAAGCGTATGAAAACCACTGTCTGTGAAACTTTTTCCTGCTGGTATTAAGTTCTTGAGTCCTCCTCAATTTGGAGTACCTTTATACAAAAAGTTATTAATCTTATTCATATCCATGACCATGTCCTCTTCACCTGCCACTGTTTAAGAGAATTAAGTTTCTCTCATTTTAAACCAAAATATTAGAAGAAATGAGATAAGGATTAAAATTTCAATTGTCCTATTTCAGACTTGAAAGGCTACTTTCTGCATTCTACACAGCTGAAGGTTGACTCTCTTACATAGTCATTCAACCAGATCAAAATAATTTAAACTTAAGTTGTTGTTTCATAGGAATTTTTCCTGATAATTATCAATAGTGTTATTATTAGCTTTTGTTGGAGAATAAGTGTGACCTTTGAAAATCCCTTTAACTATTGTCTTCTCTCTTCTATCCTGGACGTCTGGTTCTTTGCAGATGTACAGACACCCACAAATGCCCCCTGCATACACTCTTGCTCTGCGCTAATTGGTTCTAGGATCTCACTTTAACTTGGAGAACAGTAGGACTTCTACATCTGTCCCAATGATCCAAGCTTTCTTGAAATTCTGTCCTGTTTCCCAGGAAAGATTACTGCCTAAGATCTCCTTAGGTCTCTCTCCCCACTCCTGCCTCTGCACACTCAGCTTCTCTTGCTTCTAAGAAGTTAATTTTTTTTACTCTGTGTACATCTCTCTTCCTTGAATATTTCACTCAGTTTTGTAACTTCAGCTATCACTTTATATGGATGAATCCTGGATTTTCATCTTTAGCTTTGGCCCCTCTCCCAAGTGTGGCTTCACATGTAATGTTTTCAGCTCACATCCCTCCTTAGATTCTCTGCTTATTTCTCAAAGACAGTTTTATAGAAAATTCCATTATCTTCACCTCCCACCATGTTTCTCTTTCCAATTGCATGTAGTGGGGGCTTCCAGTGGCTCACTGGCCCTTTAAGAGGTCCCTTTTCCCTAAAAGAACCTCCTTTATAATAAGAAGGATGCCTGGTGCTTCTGCACTAGGTGACCTGCCTCCAGTATTGATCCAAGGGCATTTGCCTGAGTCACAGTGGACCAAGCAGCATCTTTCCCATCACTGTTTGCAACTTGGAGATAGATAGATGCAAGGACAGAAATCAGCATGGTACAGGCAGCCTTCTCAAGTGTAGGTCCGAAATCCACTGCTGTGGGGCACCCGCAACTTGCTTTCTTCTGTACCTTCTTGAGTCTCAGATGTTCAGTTCTTTCCTAAGTTCACAAGGTAGCCAAGCTTCCTTTAAGTACATTTCCACTGCCCTTTTGTTTCTTTCACTTGTCAGAACCCATGGAATGTTGACAAATCAATTCCTCATGCTCACAATGAGTTCAGATCATCTCTGGCACCTCCTGTCACCAGCCCTTGCTTCCCACAGTGCCATGGTCTATGAGGTTCACCTCTGCATCCTTGCTACTTCCCTTGCTCATCCCTTTCTGCCCACTGAAATGACCTCTGGCTTCGATGGTGGCAATAGCCTATCTACTGGCCTGCCTGACTCCAATTTCTTTTCTCTTTTGCTTTTGAGGTTTCTTTGGTTTTTCTTATTACCAGATGAAACAAATAGAAAACTGCTATGATTGTACTACTCAGCTGCTCTAAAATCTTCATCATCCTCATCATTTGACTTACTTAGAGATACTATAGGCATCATCTGGCCTCCCCCACATTTATAGTTTGACGAGTCCCTCCTTAACCCACTGTACTATAAAAATGAAATGACTTGCTAATCTCACTTCCTCCCACTGCTAATACAGTTCATGCAGTTTCAAATGCCTACATGAGAGAAGAACTGTGTCTTCCACCATGCTTTATTCCTTAAATAGATACGGACAGTCTATCATTGATAAGCTCTCTTGTACATCCTAGAGACAGTGAGAAGAATAAGCTACTTAGTGGCTTGCGTACGGGAAACATCTAGACCTGTGGAAAGAAATAGAAAGTGAATGTGCTAATAAACATATACAAAAGTTAAGTTCGGGGGAGTGGTGGGTATTATGAATAAAATAAAACATCACAATTTGGTGGATTGTCAGGTCAGTAGTGATAAAAGAGACAGCATTTCTGATTAAGTGGTCACAAAATGTCTTTCAGGACAGTCAGCATTGGTGCCTAGCACTGAGTGGTGGGAAAGAGAAAGAAATAAGGAGAAAACTCTGGGAAAAATGGAATTCCACACAGACAGATTCTAAAGCGCAGGACCATAGATAGAAATAATCTTGATTTACACGAAAGGCTGAAGAACTGTACTGAAAGAGAACTGTGTTTAGGGCATGGGAAGATGAAACTAGTCTGAACTGAAATCAAAGAAATCCCAGAACATGGAAAGAATTTTGAGTGCTATTCCCAGTGTTTTGGAAAGCTACTGGAAGGCAGGGAAGTTGGGAAGTTATATGAAAGACATGCTGCTTAACTTCAATGTTGTGCACAAATAGACTTTATGGGGTCTGGAGAGGTGTCTCAGTGGTTCAGTGCTTGCCTGGTATGCACAAGGGCCCTTGTTCAAATCCCAGCACCATATACACAACCAAATATTAGGGGAGCAAAAACCAGATGAAAAAAAGAAATATTAACACACACTCTCTCTCTCTTAAAAAATAGACTACACAAGTGTGAGGTTAAAAGCAGAAAATCGGCTGGGAGTTCATTGGTTCATTGCATGTTGGCTTGGGCCTAGGACTGTGTCAACATTGTTAATGAGAACTGGTCAGAGAAGAGGTTTTGGAATTGGAGGCATCAAGCTTTGTCAATTGGATTAGGTTTAGATGTGGTTCATATTCTATCATCCAGTGGGCACTCAAAAATGTTAATTGACTCATTAAAGGAGTAATTGTACTGCCATTCATGGTCCAACTCAAACTCCAAGACAGTCCCTAATTGGCTTCCACTCTCTTCTTTCCTGCTTATCTTCTGCCTCTTCAATCCACTGCATTTTAAACAGACTTCCACAAACATACTAATATTTTTCTTTGGATTTATTAAAGTATGTGCATTCTTATGTCTGCTTCGATACTGCAAGCTTTGTGGCACATATCTCTCACGGTCTCATGCATATTTTACACAGAACATAAGCACCATCAACTTTTTTGAAGACTGGATGAATGTATAATGAAGCAAGATAGAAATTATGTGAAAGTCAAAGTCCTCAGTAAAGAAGTGATCACTGAACTCTGGAATCTGAAATCTCAGACTCTTCTTAGATAGATTAAGCATTTACCCAGCTCCATTAGTTTAGCCTCTTCCTTGCTAGGAAGCTCAGAGCAGAATGTCTGCTCATGCTTGCTTCTTTGAAACCTGAGAGTCCAAATCTGGCTTATGAATATGAGAACAGGCCCTTGTGTTTCCAGGCTTGCTCTATCCTAGCAAGTAACAAGTGTCTTAACCATTCCAAATTGTAGTTTTTGTGTTTGTCAAATGAACATAATAACAGAAAAACTTAGGAGCTGACTGATGAGAAATAATAATAATTACTCCTTTGGATGGTTTGCTCTGTGCTCCAACCTCCCTAAGAACTTTAACTGCATCAGTCGGTTTATTGTTCCTGACAATGCCCCATTTTTATCCATCACCAATGCAAGGCACCACAATAGCCAACATGGGGAAGCTCTGTATATACTAAAGGAAACACTCCAGATCTGGACAGGGAGCCAGATTACCTGTTTGCAAAACCCAGTTTTGCTGCTATTTTTGAGTTGAATAAGGCCAACTTTCCTAGCCTTTATTTTTAAAATGGACTGCTATAAAGGATAAGTGAGACAAAGCCTGTGAAAATGCAAATAGAGGTAAAATTGCCCAAAATAATCACAGATAAATGTAGAAGTCCAGAAAAGGTTGGAGTTGATTTTTCACTTGTTGGTGTAAAGTACCAGCCCATTTCAGGGCAGTGTTCTTGGAGAAATTGTCTTGGAGGTCTTCAAGAATACAGCTATTCCTACCCCACAGTTTTATCACTGTGAGCAGTCTTTCAGAAATCCATGGCTTGTGACTTTCTCATGTTCAGAGAACTGTACACTGGAACCAGAACTGAAAACCTCTGCAGCTGAAGAGCTTCCTGTTTTCTGGTTTTATCCATCCAGGGCATCTGAGCCAGTTAATTAAAGTGTTACATGAGAGTGCCCTTTTTCAACTAAGAAATACCTTCTCCTCTGTTCTCTTTTGTGATGCTCCCAGAAATTACACAAAGGAGGAACATTTTCCTAGTTATGCACACTACAGGATCCAATCCACAAAACTCAGTGTGTGCCTGGACTTGTCCCTAACTGCTTTTGACCAATAAAATGAAAGTGGACTGTCTCTCTGCCTGCCTTTACCTTCAAAATTATTTAGGATTTCTTTTTAATATTTGAAATGTACATTCCTTCAGAGGCCTTTTCTTTTTGAAAACTGAACATTCAGAGATAAGAATGTTAATTAAAGGTATTATTTCCTTCTCAGAGACAAGATTATTCTTCTGTACATGGTAACACACACGCACAAACACACACACACACACACATACAGAGGCATGCACATTTATCTCAGATGGCTAATGAAATAGAATCTATCTTTGTGGGTTTCAGCTCAGGTTAACTTTTCTTATTTGAAGAATTATTTATTGTTAACATATTATACCTGCATGGCAGGCAGAATACGACCCCTCAAAGATGTCAATATCCTCATGCCTTGCACATGTAGATATTTTAGGTTATAAAAGGTAATGAAGGTTGAAGATGCAATTGAGACTGCCAATCAACTGATCTTGAAATAAACAAGCACCCTGGATTATCGCAAAGGGCCCAATGTAATCATGAAGGGAGTGGAAGACAAAATGGTAAAATCAACATCAGGGTGAGGAGGTGAAGAACTCAACTGGCCTTTGCGGGCACTGACCACCAGCCAAGGCATGTGGGCAGCCTCTAGGAACTGAGATGGACTCTATCTTTGTGCCTGCAAAGGACTTCAGCCTTGCCAACACCTTAGTTTTAGCCCTATGAGACCCAATTCAGACTTCTGACTCTCAGAACAATAAGAAAATGAATTTGTGTTGTTTAAGACACCAAGTTAATGGTAATCTTTATAGCAGGAACAGGAAACTAATACCCGGCTTCAGTATTATAGTAAAACACACGCAGAGGTAGAAGATAAGCAATCTCCGGCAGGTAAGCTGCACCAGCAATTGACTGTGAGTCCTGGAAGGAACTCATCCCCCAGTGGATTCCCTTTCTGGTTCTCCAGGCCTCTGTATTTGGAACCAAAGTAGAGGGACACATTACTTCTGCTTCATTTATTAGTTTTTATTTATTTATTTTTTTGAGAGGACAGTGAGAGAGACAGAATCAATTTTTATTTAATTTTTCACATGGCCTTCGTTGCTCTGACACTTAGTTGTGTAGTTGTGTACATTGTGCTGGGGTTTGAACTCACGTACTTGCGGATGCCAGGCAAGCACCTTAACTGTCGAGCCACCGCTCCAGCCCCTATTTTTTATTTTTAAAGAGAAAAAGAGAGGGTCAGTGAGAGCAAGAGAATCAATTTTGTTTAGTTTTTCATGTGGTTTTTGTTACTCTGGCACTTCGTTGTGTATGTGGTGCTGGAGTGTGAACTTGTGTCCTTGCACATGCCAAGCAAGAACCATAATTGCCGAGCCACCGCTCTAACCCCTTCATTTATTTTTAAATAAGACTAATCCTTTGCCAAAAAGATCTATGGGGATGTGGCCCCTGGCTCCCTGGCTGCTAGAACATAAGGTATACTGGAAGATCTTCACAGATGCTTCTGAATTTAGGGAGCATTAGCAACAGTTAGCATTATTGAGCGGTAATATGGACATGTGAAATGTTAGTTGTGGCCTTCAAAGCCAATTCACATGTCTTCTTTTTCTTGGATATTTTTTTATTGCACTAGAAGAAATTTCCTTTTTCTATTGTGCATATATCCCTTTTGTTTACATCCTACCTATTATATTGATGTGTAAACTCCCCATGTTCATGGGAAAAGAAAGGGAGGAATGATTCACATATCTAGCTAGGAATCCTTGCAGTCAGGCCTGAGCCACTGACCTTAAAGCACTTACACTTGGAGAATGAATGCCCGCCATGACCCAGTGCCTGCATCCTTGTGGGGATTCAACATTTGCTGTGTTCTTTGTCCAACACTGATGGATGCACACAGCTCTCAGCTTGATGCAAAGGGGACTTCACACGCCCAGTTTCAGTCATACTGACCTTGCAGATGAGCAAGGACTCTCATGAAAATTGTGTGGTGTGTGACTGTGTCTCTCTGTGTGTGTGCATGTGTGTATTTGTGTGTGTGTGTGTGTGTGTGTGTGTGTGTGTGTTCATGTTCACCACGAATGCAAGAGAGAGGGAGAAAGGGAGCACAGGAATAAGCAGGAGGGTCTGGAAGTCTTCCCACAGAAGAATCTTGAGAACTCTACAAAATACGCTTTCCATGTTATTCCTACACCTCTTTATAAAACCAACTATTATCAAGAAAAGCACTCAGCATCTCTGAAGATCTAAAACATATTTAAGCCTATGCCTGCTGAGATTTTTGTTTTTACCCAAAGTCCTGCTACTGTACAGGAAATGAACTAATGCAGTTCTAAGAACCACCCAAGTCAGTACCAGGCAATTTTGTGCCTAAGAACTTGGAAAGCAAGCTGATGACGTACTAAATCCATGGCAGCAGGGTCCAAATGAGTGGGGAGGTGCCACAGGGCTGAGGGGCAAGGCCAAGCCATGTAGCGCAACACCCATGGAGTCGTCTTTCATCATGCTTTTAAAAGTGCCCGTTCCAACTCCAAGGCCATCTGAAGCTGCAGCAGATGAGGTCCTCCGCATGGGCAAAAGGGGCTCACACACTGGCAGAGCAGTGGTGTGTGGCAAATTTAAGGAGAAATAATTTCTTACCCATAACTTTTTCCTATAGTCATCTTTATTCCCATTTCAGATCAACCCATATGATCTATGTGAGCTCCATATGCTGAACACAGACCCTATTCATTTTTACGTTCTTGAATCTCTCACAGTGTCTGTGTAGTGTCTGTTCACTTGCTCATTTCTTCCTCCACTTTTCTTCATCTTTCTCCCATCCTTCAATTCTCCTTCCTCCTCCTCTATTCTGAGCCCCTTCTCTAATCTCATATCTTTTTCTATTGCTTTCTTAACCTTCCTCTCAAGACAGAACCTGACAACCAACATGTACACTTTAGGAGATTTAGGCTGCATCCTGCCTTTCTAAAGATCATTTGTAATTTAAACTTTATTTTTCTTTGTGGAATGGGTGCACATTTTGTTTAAGAGAAAGAGACAGTGAGAGAGAGATAGAGAGAGATCAATTTTTCATTTGGTTTTTCCTCTGATTTTCACTGCTCTGACTCTTCGTTGGGTACATGGTGCTGGAGTTTAAACCTGCATCCTTGTGCATGCCAGGCAAGCACAGTAACCACTAAACCACTGCTCCAGCCCCAAGGTGGTGATCTTGACATATACCTCCCACCATGGATAAGAACATGGATCTAGAATGAGGATTCCTGGGGCCAGGCCCAAGATCATTGATGCAGAGCTTGGAGTATTGGGCAAGTTACTTATGCTTCCACATCTCAGCATGCTTATCTCTACAATGGGGTGAAAAATAGTCTGTCCCATTGGGAAATTGTGATGAGTGGGTGAGATAGTTTATGTGATGCACACAGTACACTGTATTTCAGGTGGTAGGAACTCAACATTTTTTAAATATTAATCCTAGTATAATAAAGAAAAATAATTATTATTATCCTGGAGAATCTTTGCACTAAAGTCATCTCAGCAAGGTGGTATGTGACAGACTCTTTTTTAAAGACCATATGAAAAGGGGTGTAGCAAGAGTACCAGAACTTGCATGCTGGGATTGGAAAGGTCATCCCAGAAACCCATTCTGAGGCTGGCAAGTGCAGATAAAAGGAAAGAAGAAAAAAAGAAGGAGGAGGAGGAGGAGTGGAGGAGGAGGAGGAGTAAGAGGAAGAGGAAGAAAGTAACCTGCTAATCGATTTACATGAAGTTTGTATACTGCATAGTCTTTGATCATAAGGTACCTGAGAAATATTTTATGATACATTAGTGCAATTCTGATGGAAGTTTCTGTGAATGGAAGGTACTCCCTCCCCCCACCAATTCTCTTTTTTTTTTTTTTTTTTTTTTAGAGAGAGGGACAGTGAGAGAGACAGAGAAAGAGAGAAACAACTTTATTTAGTTTTTCACATGGCCTTAGTTGCTCCAATACTCAGTTGTGTACGTGGTGCTGGGGTTCGAACCCAGGTCCTCGTGCTTGCCAGGCAAGCGCTGAAACCACTGAGCCACCGCTCCAGCCCCCACCAATTCTCTTTTAAAAATGTAATCAACCCTATGGATTCAATAGATTGTGGAAACCAGAAGGACATGATGCTTGTTTAATGGACAATAAAATGCATATTTTAAAGAAATAGATTTATGACACTTTTACTAACCTTCTAGACAGCCCTACAACTAAGAGAAGTAGCTTGAGTTGTATTTGTCTACATAGTTCATTTAGAGAACATCTAGGGATTTTTCCATTGTAACTGAGGGACACAGAGATGCAGGGACATTAGGTACTTTGGGTGGAGTCCCTCGGGGCAGAATAGAGGATACCTGAGAGGGTGAATAGCTTCCATCATTTTGGTGTTGAAATTTTAAAATGAGAGTGGAGCGGTGGCTCCGCAGTTAAAGTGCTTACCTCATACATGAGAGTACATGATTTCAAACTCCAGCACCATGTACACAATAAAGTTCTCAGTGCAATGAAAGCCACATAAAAACTAAATAAAATTGAGACTCTCTGTTGCTCTCTCTGTCTCTCTCACTGTCCTTCTCTCTTAAAAAAAAAATCTTAAAATGACTAGGGCTATGCACCAACCTTGCCCATATCAGTTCCCAAGTTTCAGAAGTCTCTTCCACAACCATCCAGCTTCATCACTATGGAGGATGCTATCCCTGCATGCCCCTCCTCTCTTAGGAAAGTCACCATTCATCACTTGACTCACTTGTAAAGGCCTAGATTTAGGATCTAGATTCAAAGGAACCTTCCAGATGCTGCCAACCATACCAATGGCTTATTTCTCGTAGCTCCTATTGACAAGAGGATCTTTGTTTCCTTTTCACTTCTCCATGTGTCATCCTACTTTCACCTATATGGAACCAGTCCAAGTTTTGAAGTGCTAGAGGATTTAAAGTCATCTTTCTCCATTTCCCAAGTCTTTTGACCTTGCACAAGACAATTCTGCCTTATTTTCAAAGTTCTTTAAGGTTTTTTAACTAATTTATTTAATTTCTAACTGATTTTTAAAGGCTTACATAAATAAAGATATAGAAGAGGAGAAATGTTCTCCCCATCCTCTTAGATTTAGTAGCTGGGCCCTGCAAATTAAACTGATAAAATACATCAGTGTACATACATGTGGGAGAACTCAGAGATGCATAACTTAAAAGGGAAGAATTTGGGATTATATACCATTTTAACAAAGGGTGCTAAATTGTGGAGAAGGGACAAAGCAAAGGAAAAAGTATTGGGCTCCTAGGGGTAAATTGCAGAGACAAAAATACTGGAAGAAACCAATGAAAAACAAGCATTATTTGTTATGCAGACTCAACTCAATACTGAGTTCTCTCCACTGAGTATGGTTGTTGTCCTTCTCCTGATACAGGAAAGCAGAGAGAGAATACCTTTGTGAAGAGAAACGTACATTTATTCCCTGCTATGAGACAGAAAGGGGAAGGAAGAAAGCTTTCTGTGTCTTCTATTTCCCTATTGTCTCCAGTTTAAAATAATTCCTATGCCAAAGTGGCATATTGTGGAGTAGTGCTTGTTGGTCCCTTCCTAGACTAATAATCTTAAGTTTAAAAGTTTGAATTAACTTGTTCCTTTGTGCATCATAACTCTATTCATATTTCTGGAGAGATAGTTGGCAGGTAAAAAAAATATACCTAGCATTTTTCTTGATCTTGCTTCATTTAGTTTTATATTTATATTGTATCAATAGAGGGAGTAATATTTCTTAAACAGAGAATATCATCTGGTGAAATTTCATATTAAAGCTATAACCATGAGGGAGGAGGTAATCAATTTCAGGTTTTAGTGACTCAACCCACCTTAGATTAGTTCAAGAATTACAATGGATCTGTGCAAGAAAACTGAAGGTCTGCTCACTAATTCTGCCTCTCAGACTGGTCAATTGACTTGGGCATGCCTCCTTAGAGAGTGTCAACTTTCCTATGAGTTTCTGTCAATATTTCCCCTTGGTCCATGTCCATGTTCCCAGTTAAAGGACCAATCACCACAGTGCAGAAAGGCCTGAAAGTGGAATAGTAGAGCATGAAGCATCTGGGATCCCACGCCCAGGACACTGGCAGTCTAATCCCAGTTCTGCCAAGTACAGTAGGCCAATTCTGTAATCTCAAAAATCCTGAATTTTCTTCTTAAAATAAGAGCAATAATATCAATCTCAGGGAAATATGAAAGGATAAAATTTTAGCATTTTAACTGATACTCAAAACTATTCTATACATGCTATAGGATATTTCTTTTGGATGAATCAATCATAAATCCTGGTTTTATCCCCTTATTGAATATGACTTTCAGAAAATAATTTAATCTCAATGCCCCTTGTTTATAATCTTCTTTGAAATAGTGATAATAACATCTAATTTATTGGTCATGGAAAGATTAAGCTAATTTACACATTTAAAGTACTTAGGGGCTGGAGCGGTGGCTCAGTGGTTTCAGTGCTTGCCTGGCAAGCACGAGGACCCGGGTTGAAACCCCAGCACCATGTACACAACTGAGTGTTGGAGCAACTAAGGCCATGTGAAAAACTAAAGTTGTTTCTCTCTTAAAAATAAAAAATAAAGTACTTAGCATGGTGCTTCATTTAAAGTCAATGGGTAGGAAATGTTAGTGTATTCCTATTCATATGTTATTCTTTTCCTTTAATATGAAAGATGGACTTCTGTTAGTCACCCTCTATAATGCAAGAAAGAAGTGAGCATGGGAATGAGGGGAAATGCCAGGATCTATTTTAACATATCAAAATGGGTTGATCCTAGCAAGTCAGGGCAATAAAATGATTGAGCCATCATTTGATATTACTTTTTAAAATAATGCACAACCATCTATTCTTTCCCAGGACATCCCTAGAAAATCACATTTCTCCAGCATTCCAAAGCTTTCCTAAACTTTTTAGAGGAAGCATGCATGTCTTTTGATGGTGCTATTGCTTTATGGAATCCTGGTGTGGAGGGTGCATATGAAAGAGACCCTGGAGTCCCTGAGAGGTACAAGATCCTGTGAATGGAGCAAACAGTAAAAGTTCAGAAAACCAAGTCATAAAGGCAGCTCCTGTGGATAGGGAAAGGCTGGACCCCCAAGAGGCTCAGCTGGAGGTTCATGCACTGGTATTATCCTAAAGGGAAATACTTCTGGAGCCAGCAAAAACACATCAATGTGCCTTAATGAAGCATACAGCCATTTCAAATTATTTTGCTTAATTTTTAATCAAGAGATCAACTGACAAATTTTTACTAAAATCTGTTGAGGGATATAAAGAGAAAACTAAGAACTTGGGAGTGAGACAAAGTAAAGTTGAGCTCTGGGTTACCTAACTGACCTTGGTCAAGTCAATTAACCTCTGTATTTTCATTGTTTTCATTAATTATATGGTATTATGTAGGACCAAAACACACTACTATATTGGATTTGACCTCATTAATTTCTGCATCTTTTTTTACTTTTAACTTTTTTTAGCTAAACGTGGTAAGAGTTTCAAGGAATGATACTTAAAATTTTTCCCATCATCTAGTGAGAGCAGCTTCCCCTCCCCTGGCTTAGAGACGTAACTGAAAACCTAGTGGGTAGGTAGTAGCTGAACCAAATATATTCCATAAATATATTTTCCAAAGGAAAGCACCATTATAAGGTTCAGTGTGATGAACTAAGTGTATGTCTTGGCACCCAGAAGAGAAAAGCAAAGATTTAACCTTTATTACTTGATTTTCTGAGCTTTTACTGTTTGCTCCATTCACAGAGGAGAAAAATAACATGATTGTAGGATGATCAGTCAGTCTTCATGGGAAAAAATACTGGAACTGGCTGGCCTTGGAGTAGGGTGGCAGGACCATTCAGGGAAGTACAAAGTCACTTAATCCAAGAAGACCCTGTAGACTCTCTAAAAAGTTGGCACTTCAGTCATAATCCCCCAAGCTCCATGGCTTAGCAGGGAGTGGGCTCAAGTCTCTAGCAACGTGGCCATGAGAATAGGGCAGTAGCATTCCCATTTGAAACATAGAAAATCCAGTCTCCAGTCAACCAGTATCCCCAAGATCATAGAGCAAGCAAGGTCTAGACCAGGACTTCACCCAGGTCCACCTACCCCAGGGTTCAGTGTGATTGACCACATCTAGTAAGTTGGAAGTTGATATTACCAACAGTGATTTTCCAGGTAAAGTCTCCCTCCTGGATCATCACCCTTCCTTCCCAAGTGGAGTTGACTTTCCCTCTTTGTGCTCCCATCTCCATCCTACCTTGTAGAGACATCAGTTCCATAAGCTTCTGCATTTATTGCTCACATTCCACTTCCTGCTGGTCCCCCCGCCCCACATGCCACTGTAAGCCCTGAAGGACAGGACTGGGCACAGCTCAATAAATGTTAATGAATAACTGAATGGATGAGTGCACAGTGCCTAATGCCTAGCAAGCAAGTTAATTTCTTTATGCTTCAGTTTTTTCCCTCCATAAAGTAAAGATTAGCATAATCCCTAACACATAGAGCTGTGGGGATGAGTTAAATGTTGGTAAATCACTGTAATATTGATGAGCAAATAGTGAATGATCTGTAAATGTTAACTGTTTATATAGGCACATTTAATTTCCACAATTTCCTTTACATGGAGAGCATTAAATGAATGCTGACTTCAAAGACTAGAACCTATTTCAGAGAGGTTAAGTGTCTTGCAGAAGATCATAGAGCAGAAAAAGAAGCAGAATCTGAATATGCTCCCAATTTTCCTGAGACATGATGTGTACGCCTTTACGTTGTAGGTGCATACAGGGTCTCAGTTGATTCCCTTCCCCCCTGTTATCAGGCTGGACTCCAGAAGAGTGGAGAAAAGCAACAGAGTGATTAAATCAATGTGGTCTTCTCATAGCCCGGAGTCCCTGGTGTTGTCCACAAAGCTGTTTCACTGCTTGGAGTAGTTTGGAATAGGACACTTGTAGGATCCTTGGGGCCAGCACTATCCACACTTCCCTATTGACAGGAATCACCATAGCATTTTGTTTGACAAAATATAGTCCAGCATCCTCCGAATCAGACTCTCCAGTAGAGTACTTTCACCAAATGCTCATGGTGATTTTTGATCATAAGGGAAGTTTGTGCAACTTGGTTTTGAGAGAAGGTAAAAATAAACTTTAAAAGATGGCAGTGCTCCAGTGGTTACTGAACATTGCTTTCTACAGGTCTGCTCTGCCCACCTCTCTATTTGTGTTTGTAAATATAAGGACTCAATCAGTACCTCTCTATTTGTGGTTGTAAATTAAGGACTTAGTCTCCCTATAATGCCCAAGCAAGTGGTGGAGTGGGGCAAGGGACTTGGATGCTCCCCCTAACAAAGTAACAGAATCCAGAGTCCTTATATTCCTGCACTTTCCCCCCTGTTCCCTACTACCAAAAGAGAAAAGAAAAGCAAAAAAATAAAAAAATAAAAAATAAAAAAATAACTGTCCATGGGCTTCCAAAGAGCTTTCTGAAAGGGATGTAGGCACCAGCCTCTGGAACTGATTTTTTCCTAGCATCCAGAGAGCTGTCTGAGCCTTCTCCCAGAGGAGGCTCTGGGAGGAGAGAGCAGCTGCTATGGCAAAAAGGGGACATTCTCACACCACTCAGGCAGCAAAGGAGCTCGCAGCAGCCCTGCCCAGCCGGCTTCTTCTTTAGCCAGAGTGCGACGCCGGCTCTCCAGGGCAAGTTTCCTGGGAGTGCCCCTGCTCCACCGCTGCAAAGTCTCCAGTGCTCCAACAGATGTTTCCCTCGCAGCTCTGAAGTCTAAGTTCTCGCTGGCTGCAGAGTGCAGAGGCTGGCGTGCGCTGTGGTTGGGGGGGCCCCCCGCCAAGCAAATGCCAGGATCAGCATGAGAAGGTGGACTTTAGCCCAGGTCTGTCCTCACCCCGGGGGGCCGCCTGCTTTGCCCAGTGCATCTGCGAGGAGCTGCTCACTTTCCCCCTTGCAAGTCTTTGTTCTAAGCCAGACGTTGCTCGGATTCTCTAATTAACTCCCTCCACTCCAAAGGGGTCCGGAGGCTGGGATGCTCTGCGAGCTTAGAGGATGTTGACTCTGGAGTGGGAGTCGGAAGGACTGCAAACAGTGGGTATTGTTGTGATTATATGTGCATCTCTGAAGCTGCTTCATTTGCTGGGACTGATTGATTTTTCGGAAGGTAAAGTGGTCGCTCCCACTCTGTGCTTTGGTCAGGTCTGGTCCGGAAATGGACACACACGCTGCTAAGTTGAGAAGGCTTAATACCCAAGCAAAAGTTTTTAAATATGCGTGCTTGAAATAGAGCAGCGTAGGGACTGGACAGTTCCTTTCTGTTTGCTCAGATATTTGACGCTGAGAGGGAAGGGATTTTGTACCATTTTCTATCTATATGAATTCCACCAGGGTTTATAGTGTTTTTGTGGGTTAAACATATTTCCAAGGTGGGAAGTTAGGGCTCTACTCTGGGCTGATAATACAGGTTGGCTTTTGATTGTCAAGTTTGTGTTGGCTACCACACCTTTATGTCAGGAGCGATTCCATCCTCTGGCAGAGGCTCTTGATTTGTGTGTGCCTAATCATTAGTTAGGAGGTGCAGGGGTGGAGCTGGCTTACCGATTATGATGTAAAACAGGAAAGCTTTTGGTATCAGATTGAGTTGATGGGTGCTCCATAAAAATGTACTTTGAGCACTTTAATTTGTGAAAGGGTCTCATTTACTCTCCCTTAAGAACTACTTTGATCATTTATCTTCTGTGTGACAACCCATACACACAGGACATTTCTGTTGCCACCAACACATACGTTGTTCATCTAATATACATTTCATTTTTTCTATCCAAAATCATTTTTGTCTTTCCAAGATTGGAGAGAGTTTAAAGAAAAAAGTTGACTGATTTAACAATTTTAATATATATGTATGTATATATATATATATTATATATATATATATACTCTGTATATGTATAGAAGTACATATATAAAATAAATATATTTTCATGAAATAATCTAAATATATTATCTAAATAATATATTTTGAATCTTAATCTTAAATCATTTTATGTCACTTCCCTATCCAGGCTTTCATTTCTTCCCAATTTATGAATGAGGTTCTGGAGATACTTGCTAAGATTCTTTCCAGATAAAGATATGATCTTATGTTGCTGAATTTTGAATATTCACTTCTAACAATGTGTATAATGTGGGGAGATGGAAATACTGAAACTTCCCCATGCTTCTTGTGAGCTTTCAAACTAAGGAGCTAAGACATGATAGCTAAGATGACATCATTCCAAACTACATCTGGTACACAGGTTGTTTCTGCTAATATGTTGATACTGCTCAATGTACGATTCCTTCAGAAAGTTCTTTTCTCTCCAAAATAGGTTCATTGTGTTCTAACTCTTCAGATCAACATAGGGACATAAGAAGTACTCATGGAATTTTCATATATTTTTTAAAGCATTCTCAATTGAGGATAAGTTCTGCTTGAACACAATGAAAATAATATTGTAATATGATTAAGCAAAACCCCAGAAATTAAATTATTTTTCTGTTGTTATATCACAGGGTAAGATCATTTAACCCTTGAGGGAAAACAGCTCATAAGAAAACTTCTCAGAGAGCTATAAGCAATATTACTTTCTCTTGAGAGTTCACCTCAATGCACTAAGGCTGGTATCCTAAAGACATACGAGTAGGATAATTTCAATTTCTATTGTCAGAATAACTTGCTTCTGTAAGATTTTTTCACCAAATTATTAGTTGTGTTCTCTGGAATTGGTGGGCCATAACCACTATTCTCAAGGAAGCTTGGTTTCAGAGCCGGTTGTTAAGAAGGACCCCATGAGACATTTGTGAAAATCAACCTCTATCTGGGTGTGAGATTGTACACAGTTCTTTTATTGCCAGTGTGGACTATAGAAATTTTAAAGTCAAAAGTCTGAAGTTTAAGACCCCTGGCAATGACTTGGTTGTCATTCTTAAATTTCTATTTTATGTCATTTAAAGTGGGAGGTTTTCAGGTGGAAATTTAAATTTGAGTGCAAAAAAACATGAAAAGTAGAATTTGAAATCCAATTCCTTCCAAATAACATCAAGGAATTTTGAGCTGGTCTGAAATGTCTTCCTTGTGATGGGTATCCAAACCATATCCATATTCATATTAGAGTCTATTTTTCTATACCCTTATAGATATGCCTACATATTTATAGATGTTATGTGAAATGTGCAATAATCTGGGAAAACATTGGATTCAGTGTACAATATAAGCCTTGATCATGCTAAAATGAAAAATGCAGATTAGCACCATACATAACTTAGGATCCATGTTTACTAGATAAATTAGTCCTTTTTTTTGTTCTGAAATACTCTTAGAGAATGGTTGTCTATTCTAATGAATGCAACCCAGAAAGGTTAGCTGAGTTATCAAAAAAAAAAAAAAATCCAGTTGGGACCAGAGGCAGGACCCAAACCAAAGACCATTGAATCCCACTCATTGCTTTTCTTACTCCAATACACTTTTCTTTTACCCCTCTTCCCTAATATTGGGAAAGAGCATAAATGAAAACATGCATGGACAATTTCCTAAGTTCTTTAATCTTATCCTGAACTGGCCATTGAAAGCTACTGTTCTTTCTCTTTTTTAAGGGAAATATATTCATATAAAATAAGATCACATAATATCTGCTTAATTTTTACAAGGCTTTGACCCTGTCCTAGCATGAAACCCAAGCATGGAATATAGTGAGCTAAACTGGACCACTGACCCTTATTACAGGTTAGAACCAGATTAGAACTCAGAGAACCCAAGTAGTCTTATGATTCCTGAACTGAATTTTGGCTCTGTGTAATTCATATTAAAGATGATGAATTATGTCAAATCTGTCCTATGCTTTCTTATACTATGACAGTGTCTAAACAGAAACAGAATCTAGACTTTTTAATAACCAGGGAAACATAGGATTACAAAAAAAAGGCAGTTAATAAACAAACCACAAAACATTACATCTTCTATTTTTCTAGATGCAAATAATAAAAAATGAGGACAAGGGTTATCCCTGTGTAGATTACAAAACATTTCTTCGAGCTAGTACCACCCAGCAAATATGACCCATACAAAGTAAGGGAATTAGCTATTCTTTTTGGTGGAGCAGCCACCAAAAAGTGGCCCAGAGGGAAACTTGGAGCTTCTGTTAGATAACAGTGAGCTTAGAGACTATTCTTGGTAGACAATGGCACTTCACTTTGCCATCTTGAAGTATTTCTTCCAATGTGACTGTACATCAATTAATGTAAAAACTTCTAAGTCTACTTGAGCAGAGGGTCTGTGCTAGTGTTGAGACAAAGCAGTTTGCCTTACTGCTATCATATCTAATGCCACAGGGCTTCAGTTATCGAAACAAAAGTGTTAAGAGAAGTAATTCTCCCATTGAAATTATTTCCCACTTGTGGTTAAATCCAATGAAAAAAATCTCTATCAATTGAAATTCAAGATTTAGGAAGCAAAAGTAATTTGTAAAGAGGATTAAAATGGATAATGAGATTTTAATATAATGATTTGAGGTTTTACACGTATCCGCTCATTAATAAAAAGCAATGAAAAGAACACTCACAAGGTTAATTCCATTATTTTGTAGTTTGGCATGTGATATATGTCATAGTGAATTCTAAATGTGTACAGGGTACTGGGCTGGGTGCTGACCACGAGGGTGAGAAGGTGCAAGATGAACATGGAAGAAAGAGACCCTCAATAAGACCACTCATTCTAGTAAGGGACTAGTCAAACAAGTCAGAAGGAAGCAGATGCTGAGCATAGCCTTATGCACTGGCCTGTAGAGACCTAGGTCAAGTTGATTTGGGGAAGGCTTCATGGACAAAGAACAGTTGTACAGGACCTAAAAGAAGAATTTCTCTATTCGGAGAATGAGGAAGAGGATCCCACACTGAGCAAAGAGCTTGAGCTTTGTCTCTCAAACTTGAGGGTGCATGGTTTGTGTAGATAAAAGGAGTGAATCAGGTGTGGCTTGTAGCACATGGGTCTCAGATTTTTGAATGCAAGATGTGGCTGGAGTGGTCACTTCCATACTGGAAGAAGATGAGCCATTGATTCCAAGTCATCAACTTTGGAGAAACAAATGGAAGTGTTAGATAGGTCAACAAAGGAATAGGTGAAGATGACATTGGAAGTGAGAGGGTGGAAGCAAAGGTACTAGCTATGTTTCTATAGCAATTCAGATGAAAGAAAACAAAGACAAAATTCTATGAAATTTTCTTTGCAATAAAGGCTTGGAGTGAACTGTTAATTTCCAGGTTATCCAGAAATTCCTGTTTAATATGATATCTGTAGCCTGCACATGTTCTAAAACAGCATAATTGTATTTTATTTCAGGACAATGTTGTTTGGCTTTAAATATCTTTCTTATGAGAAAATAAAGAAATGTGGAGCACACAGAGTTTGTAGTTCTAGATATAGTAGCTCTGTTTGTGAGAGGGACTTAAAAATTCTGATTTATTTATCTGACGTTTCCCAAGGTTCTCAGATATTTTGAACATTTTATTGTGAAAAATTTTACACACAAAACAAAGTATAGAAAATAGTGAAATGAGCCTGTCATGTATCCCTCCCCCACTTAAGTAGATATCAAGATTTTTCTACATGTTTCTACTGGCTAGCATTTAATAATTTTTTTTTTTTTGTAAAGAGAGAGGAGGGACAGTGAGAGAGACAGAGAAAGAGAGAAACAACTTTATTTAGTTTTTCACATGGCCTTAGTTGCTCCAACACTTAGTTGTGTA
>PVKS010031285.1:0-23589 GCA_004027875.1 Aplodontia rufa | reverse complement strand
GGGGGGGGGGCAAGGGGGGTGAGCACCGACGGCCAGAATGCGGGACCTTCCTTCCCGGCCAGGGGAGAAAAGAAGTCAGTCTCACACTCGGGTGGGGCTTTGAAACTTCTCTCCCGCTTTATTTCTCCCGCACATCCGTATATATAGCGAGAGCAGGCTGCTAAGGGACCAATAGTGAAGTGGCAGACTAGCTTATTTCAGCCAATGAGGGACTATTATGTTGGTGGCATCATCTATCACCCACCGGGAAGATGGGAAGAGAGAGAGAGAAAGCAGCACTCCAGCACAGGCACATAGCTCGCCTTGCTCAGAGCACGCGAAATGTGAAGGGGGAGGAAAGAGAAGTATCATGGCGTCCAATATGGCGATTTTCCTTTTGCACAGAGCAGTACAATTTTATGAATGTACTGAAAGTTTCCAACTTGTATGATTTAAAAGAGTAAATTTCGTGGTATGCTATTTACGTCTTTTTTTTTTTTAGAAAATTCATAAACATGTATTTATTCAGGAAATACAATTACTAGAGTCCTTGATATTTCAATGATCATTCCACATCATAAAATATTCACAACTTGTATTCTTTTAAGTCTATACCAAGCCATGCTTACATTCTTTCCAAATAAGCCATAACTATTTCTTCTACTAAATTCTATAATATCCATTTTAATCGTAAACAAAGTACTTGAGCCAAACTACTTAAGTACTTGAGGGAAAAAAAAACTAAAAAATTTAAAAGAGGAAAATGATTTTTAAAAAAATTACATATCTGAATCATCAAACTCTTAATGAATGAGGCCACTAAAATCCAGCATTACAATAATGGATAAAGTGACCATATTAAGACAGTATGTAATTATCAATGACAGTATTTCTCATCTGCAATTTTACATCTTAATGAAGACACTATTAAAAAATCTTTCAGTACTCCAAGGTTGAAGGGTAATGCTGTTATAATACTCTCTTCTAAAAGTTTATAGGTTTGCCTTTTCCATTTAGCTCTTTTATCGAACTGAAATTGAATTCCGGATATGGTGTGAAATACTTGCTCAATTTAAATACTTTTGTCTTCTCCTTTCTTTTCATTTCTATGAAGGATATATTCTATTTTCAGACACGCCCCTGTTAAGGCATTGAGAATTGATCCCCCCCTTCGAGAACAAACTTTGCTTCTCACTGAGGATGCATTGTATACAGTAGGACTGTCCCGCTAGCTGCATCTCCCTCTGTGGATCAATGAGGGTGTTCTCCGGATTAACCCACACATGTTGTAGGTCTAGGTACATCACTACTTTCTTTTTCTTTGATTTCTTCTTCTTTCTCTAATGAAAATTGTTGGCAATGCAAGACCCTTCTAGAAAAAAAATGTGTGAAGATCATTGTCTAAGACAAAATATTTAGTTGGTAAATCTTTAGCCTGAATGACATTTGTCTTTGGGATTAACCCAGGTAATCACCTCTAGGACTGTCATAATTTTATTCAAATAAAGACATTTCTTTCTGAACACTGCTTGTCCTCCTGGCTACATGGTTTGGGTTCTTAGTCCTGGATGCCTGTTTAGATTTCGCCTTTTCACAAAGGACTTCTAGATGTTTCTTCCCTCTACTTAAGGGTTCTCTACTGTCTACGTAGCAGCAGCTGTGATAGTTGGGGGTATATGGTTTAACATTAAAGGAACAGGAAGTTGCCTAGTTTAATAAACAGAGCTACTAATCACCTTCCTGTGACTTGGAAATGGATCCTTTCCTCCCAACCCCCTTTTCTGTGCAAGGAGGCAATTTCAAATAGTGATGATGGTGACGGATGATATGGCACTGCCTTCCAGGACCCATTCATCACACCCAGACACAGTTTGGTGCTGCTTCACTTGTGCTAAATGTGGCCTCTGAGACTGAGTTTGGCTATGCTCCAAGGCTTGTTCCTGGCTTCTGTCCTGCTGCCTTTTATATACGATCTGCAGGTGTTACTGATATAATTTGTCCAGAAATTATGTATGATATTATGCTTACAGCCTAGACTTTCCTGCAGTTAGGATAGTATGCTGACCCTAATTTATGGTTTAAAGCCTAAAAATGGAATCACTGATGATTACATAATGAAATAGCATCCTAGAAATAGTTTTGTATGCCTGTTGCTGAGATGAGGACTACTTAGATTTGCCTTTGAGAGTTAATTCAATTTAGAATAAGCGATCCGAGCCAGTATTTAGCATTGAACATGTGATTATAATTTTAGAATTATGAAGAGAGATGATTCGATCTTTCTTTTTGTATTTAGAGATAAGGTATTTTAATGGAGGTGGAGGAAGATCTTGAGTTAGAATGGCTTGGTACTAGCTGATGCTATGGACTGAAACTAAGGATGGGTTTTTGTCACATAGCATGAAAGTGCTTTCCTGTGGCTGTTGTGTTGATTTGTGCAATTTATTCCAGGCACTTAGAACATTTTCTGTTTCCACCTTTTACTCCTAAAACCAATCTAGGTGGATGATGGAATAGACTGAGTCACACATCCGAGTGTCTTCTGGGAATATAATAGGACTTCATGGTCATGTTTCACAAAGGTAAATGGCTTCATGTTATGAGAACTATAAAATGCTATACATACCTATATATTTCAGTATATTTACATACAATGTAAGAAAACTGTCAAAGAAAATAAAAAATAACTAATTTTTAAGACTGTGTATTCATGGTTTGCTTATAACCAAACAAAGCCAGGAGAAGAAGAGGATCTTTGGGATTCTTAATGTCAATAAGTTTTGTGACGGCTCTTAGTCTTACAATATAAGCTCTCTGCACCTTCTAAAGAGCTACAAGGAACCTGGTAAAAAATTCAGGAAAACTGGATGAAATGAAATGTTCTGAGCCAGGTCATTAGGGTGAATGTGGATGCTTTCTGTTCCTAAAATATCTCATCTTTGTTTTTACCCCTCACCCTCCAGCTATCTTGTAGACAAAAATATTTTCTTTTAAAGATGTTTTGTCTTACTCAAAAAAAGTTTGGTTGTTCCCAGTTGTAGCAGTAATAATGAAGCTAACAACACATAATATTTATTGAGCACATTCTATATTAGAAATTATTAAATATTGTACATATGATATCTTAATCCTTACAAGAAATCTCAGGTTAGCTTGCAAATTCCCTGCTTTAAGACTGGCAATGCCTATCTGTAATCCACCGATTTGGGAGGCTAAGACAGGAAGATTACAAGTTTGAGGCCAGCCTCAGCAACTCAGTGAGACCCTGTCTCAAAATAGAAAGTAAAAAGGACTTGGAATGTAGCTCAACAGTTAATGGCCCCTGGATTCAATCTCTAGTTCAAAACAAAGTAGGAGAAAACTGAGGTTCAAATAGGGTAGATAGGTAAGTGCTCAGGTTTGCAGGTATATACAGCTAGAAAGTGGTAAAATAGTGATTTGATTAGAGATGTGACTCATTCTAACTCTGTGCTATTTTTTACTAAATAATGCTGCCTTCCTTAATAATAAGTATTAGTCTCTTTCCTGTCTATAGTACGTAAGCCTACCAAACTATTTATTCCAAAATGATTCTGAAGACACTATTTTGTTTTAGAGTTGAGGAACTAAGAAACCAAAGTCTGTCCAGGACATTGAGTACTGTGTCCAGGTTTACTCCTCTAGAAAAAGTCCGATTTGGACCTGAACTTAAATCATCTGGATGCTCTTCCATGTTTCTTCCATTATACAATCTTAGGTTGGCGACTGGACAGCAAATTGACTGGCAACTTTAGTTATTAATGCAATTTCCAAGGAAGTACTGTTGTTCCTTTAAAAGTAATCAAAGCAATTAAAAGTAGGAACCACTTAGCACATAAGTACTGATGACATGTTTCTTCACTTGGCATCTGTTGTATTTTAAGTATAATTTAGTGTTTGGCTCTAGTCAAAGAATCACACTGAGTGTCTTTTTAAGAAATGTCTTCCCACAAAGGCTTCATTCCTACAGGGATGAATTAGCAAAGAAGCAAGCAAGAACACAGAATGATCTATGGCTCTAAAAGATTTAAAAAAAAAAAAAAAGGTCCTAAGACACAGTATACAAAATGTGAATTAAACACATCTGAGTTCAGTTTGGCAAATCCACTCCTGAGAGTAGGTGGCATAAGGACATAGGCCCAGAAGTTCAGGGATCAGTATTTACATGCTGAATGACAATGATCTATATAGTGAAAGCAGTTCTAGAGGTTTAGTTCTGATGGTTGGGACAGCCAGGGATGTTTTATTGAGAATGAATGTTTGCGTGCCTAGATTTCTTTCTTTTCTTTTTTTTTTTTTTTTTTTTTTTTTGTACCAGGGATTTGAACTCAGGGATGCTTAACGACTGAGCCACATCCCCAGCCATTTTTATATTTTATTTTTATTTTGAGACAGGCTGAGAAGTTACTCAGCACTTTGCTAAGTTGTAGAGGCTGGCCTTGACCTCATGATCCTTCTATCTCAGCCACCCAAATGACTGGGATTACAGGTGTGCACCACCATGCCCCACTACATTCTCCTTAATACAACTGTTGACAATTGTGGGAGTGTGTGTTGGCTGGAGAGAAAGAGAATGGAATCGAAAGAGTGGAACTGTGAAGAGAGAGGAGAGCAGGACCTCATAAAGATAACGATATGTGTTATTTGTACTGGATTTTACCTCTCATTCTTTCCACAACTTGTAGAAAATGTAAAGTCTTGTTGAAAGATGAGTTGTCAAAGTCATTCGTGGCTTTACTTAATTTCTTTGTAGCTATTTGAGCTTATGCATTCTTTAAATGTTCTCATTTCCCCCCCAATCAGTCAGTAACACAAAAACTGTATAAATATATAAGTCTAACTATCAGTTGTAGTAATGAAGGTGAGTGATAGATAGTAACTTTTCTATTAAAAGACACAGACTTACAAAATAAAATTAAACCCAAACATTAAAAACAAAAGACAGAGTTTCATGAGGCAAATGCTAAGGAAAAAAGAAATTGCCACCTGAGCAGAAGAATATATTTGAAGTAGAAATGACTGCAAAAAGCTAGGAGGATCGTATTTCTATATTGATTTAGGGTAACGTTTATGATAAAAGTAGAGCACTTTGCACCAACTAATTCATTTTTGTGTATCTGCTTGCTTGTTTCCTTAACCGACAGCCTGATCAGAATGTAAGCTTCGGAGGGCAGATACACTGCTGGAAAATAAGAAGTTGTTAAAAGCAGCAGAACAAAACAGCAATAAAAGATCTTAGCTTAGTCTTTCATTGAATACCCCAAAAAAAGAAGTGTAAAGAGATAAAGGTCCTAAATAAGATCATTAACCAAGTGGTTTACCAGATGCATGTTGAATGATGTCTTTTGCAAGAGAGAATTAATTTAACAAACACTTCTGAAGCAACTGATAGCTGAAGCAACAATGAACTCATGATTCTTAAATTGCCAGGCCATTTGGCTAGTCCAAAGGAGACTGTAATATTTTGGGGGGAAATGGCTTTTGACATGAGACTTGAAAGATAATTTGGCATTCAGGTGAATAGTGAGGGGAGTCTCTTCTGGGAATGGGGAATAATGTGAGCAATTTGGAATAATGTGGAAAGAATATATGGTGAGATATGTTTTTCTAAACTTAGGGGAAAGGTTGAGAATGCTTTTATACTAAATTGTCAATAGCAATTTCCTTGAAGGAAGGGATATTTTCATTTACTATTCTGTATAATTGTTTAAGAGAGTAATCACAGTGAATATAAATATCTCTTTAAAGGGAAAAGAAAGAAACTCTACTCAATGCAATTACGAAGTCAGAACTGAAAGAAGGTTAAAAATGCAGATAAAGTTCAAGTTAATGAAGGTATCCATTTCAGAAGTTCTGATCTAGAAAGTTTCTCCAAAGTGGTTCTCTAAATAATGCAGACCAGGAGACCATCCAAACATCTTGTTTAAATGCAGATTAGGGTTCCATAGGTCCAGGCTATAGCATGAGGAACTGCATGCTTAACAACTCCCTACCAGTACCAGTGCTGCTGTTACCAGGAATTCAACCCCAAGGAGCAGAGTTTAGGGCACCAACTGCCAGATTTAACCCCTGAGCCAGGAGTTTCTGGCTATCCTGTTTCTTCTCTTGTTTCTCTCTCTACCTCACAATCCATTTGTCCTGTTCAAGCCTCAGCTCATGAATCCTTCCAGATCAGTTAAGTATAGAAGCACTATAACTGTGTTCCTCTAATTGTCCTGACAGCAGAGTTTCTCAAACTAGTGTGCAAAAGAATCCCCTGGGGGTCATTATTGGCTTTGCAGCTTCTTGAACCTCACTCCAGATGACAAGAATAAGCTTGGTCTAGAGTGGTCTACAGAAATCCATGTTTTCCAAATACATACAGATTTCTAGGAACACTCTCATGTAAGTGATTCTGGGACTGATAAATATGTTGTGTCCAGTCTATCACCAAGCATGGAGCTTCACAGTTGGAATAAGAATGAATAAATGAACACAGATTCCCTTCCTCCTTTTCCTTTGTGATTATAAAATTTATAAATGCTCAATCTAGAAAATATAGAATAGTTGAAAAAAATCACTGGCCATCCTGCCACTGAAAGACAAACTTTATTTTGACATTTATCAGATTTCTTTCTAATCCTTTTTTATGTACATGTTCATTTCAGCTGGCTTAGATAATTTTATGTATATTCTATCCTAAATGCTTTTGTAATGAAAGTCAGTAAGGGTGTTCTCCATGAAAGTGTTTAATTGAATGCACTATTTTAAATATTTAGTGGGAGAACACAACAAATTTTTACATTTCTCTTATTGATTAATTCTTTGACAGAAGACTAATTTACTAAAAGCATTATACCTGAATATTTAGACCCTGTATTTCATATTGTCAATTCATATTTGATTTCTTTTTTTTTTTAGGGCTGAGGACTGAACTTGGGGCCTTGCATGTGCTAGGCAACATATTCAATTTCTTAAAAGACTGTTCCAAATAGAAACAATTTTTATTTCTATCTGAAGTATTTTTAGAAGTAGCTGATTTAATTTCTATGTAGTTAAATCACAATGACTATTAAATATTAGATGGAGCTGGTATGTTGCTTTCTTGATTTCTTGCCAATACATCACGTGAAGATGTTGACATACGCACAAAGGTATTATTATAAGGAAGATATTGCATATTAAGCATCTAGCAGTATGTCTTTTGTCCTCAAAACACCTCGTCAAAAGCATCATCTTATCATTGGCTAATGAAATCATGTCATCCTGTGTCACTTAGCAAAGCACTAGGAATGAGTAAAATGTGACTCTTGGTGCTAGTCATGCTCTATTTCATTCTTGCTGATATTTTTCCAAATAAAATATTAAATAATTTATCTCGGTATCCCTCTTTCTTCTTATAAATCAACATAATGCATTTCTTATTCTTCCAATTTTATGCAGAGATAAACTTAAAATTCAGTTGCATTTATTTTGAATTTACGAACAAATGCTGTTGATTGATAGAAAAGTACAAGTAGATTTTCTTACCATTTAATAATAATCCTGCCCTATGTAGCCCAGTGGAGTTATATAAATTTTTCCATTGCTCTAAGTTTACTTCCAAGACGTAGCTCAGCCCCAAGGCAAAATAAATGATGCAATGATACATGAGAATAACAAATTACAAATATCTTTCTCTATAATTCATTGAACCTTGTGATCATAGATATTTATTATTGCTCAACCTTGATAAGAGTGAAGCTGCATTCTTCTCCACAAGGACATTGTGTTGGAAAGGAAAGAATAGAGGATAGCCTGTCTTTGGGATTCAAAGCATTCAGTTAGCAATCTGGGTGTTCTGAAAACCTACAGTCAAATTTTACATGGCCACAAAAACATGGAGCAATTATGAAGCAAAAAGAACCAAGTGGGTGGTCACTCCAGATGATTCATTAGCGTTATAGTGGGAGGGAAGGAACATGATCAATGTTTCCTTAGCTTTCTTCGTCTTCAGGCATCATGCGACTATGCCAGATCACCTGAAATGACTTCCAACACTATCTTGAACTCACCTCTCCATAGTCTGGCATGCTCAGAGCTTCAGTTTTCTTAATTTTTTATATCTGAGTAGTGAGGAATGACATATTGTAATTGAAATCATTTGAGGACCTAGGAACAGAATGTTCTCAAATGTTCGCTATTGATCCACTCATGCAGATGACCTTGTTTGGGATCGTTAATTATAATTTAGTGGTCAGATTGTCCATTCCAACAATACCAACAGATCCACTGCTGATGAATAGATGGTTAAATACTTAAATGCTTAAATACTTCTAGTACTCTCCAGACAAAAAAAAAGATGAGAAAATAAGCTTTCGCAGTAAAACTGTATCTTACTACATTTCAAACTTAGGGCTCTCTTTCAGTAGTAGTGCAGTGCTAATACTACAGCACATACACATGTTTAGGCGAAACATTGCATAAGGAAGTTGTTTCATTTTTTTCAAAACCTGAATGTGCTCATCAACTGCTTTATGTTTGAGAAATACAGATTGAAAAAAAGTGTTTATATTTTTACATGTTCCCAGGAGGCTAAGACCCTTTAACGTCTCATTTCTAATTCCTTGGAAAGAGAAATTGGAGTTAGTCCTTTCCAGGAACCATGGACCTCTGTATTTAGCCTCCATTAATTGAGATCATATTATCTAAGTAGGAATTAATTTGAACCGATTGTACCTTTTACTTCTGAGTAATACTTATGGAGTCTCCATGATACTGACAAGGTACATTCTGTAATATATACTTACAAGATAAATTGTCCGTATTTAAGTTCACTGAGGATCAAGTTGGGTCATCTTTGAAATGTGATTTGTTTTGTGTTTCAAGGGGAACACAGTTAAAATTAAGTCTTGGTTCATAAAAAATTCACTTTGCCAATGCAGATCTTTGAAATTTGTTTAATCAGCAAGGAATGAGATAGAGAAGAAAATCAGTCAAGGCTCAAAAGAGAAAAATCAAGAAATTATAAACTATGTTGGTAAGGCAGAAATCAGTGTCATGACAGAAGCAGATGAGATGTAAGGAGTAAGAAAGAGTAAATACGGCAGTAGACGTGGAAGGTGAGCAATAGGAAGCAATCTAGAGCTCTGTGGAAGGGAAATAAAGAGCTGGGAAGAGGGGAGTTCCCTGGTGCGATTAAAGCAAAAGCACAAACCCATCAGAAATGAGCAGAAAAGTTACTATTAGTGAAATAATGATGACAATAGAATGTGGCAAGAGATTTGAAAGAATAAAAATTCTCTGTAAATTCAGAACTGTTTTTGGCCATTTATGCCCATGATGTCAGGAGAAATAGAGGAAACATATATTGTGTAAATTTAAAGGACAAGGTAGAATTAAAGGGACTTACTGCCACTTTTTCTCCGAATAAAGGTAGATGGTATCTGAGGAAAGAGGACTAGCTTGGGGGAGTAGCCGAGTTGGCAGGAGAAAGGCAGGTAGCAACTAAGGGATTTGGAAAGGACAACACCTGGCCTTCCCACATCTGTTGGTAGCCTTCAATCTTATTTCTTCGTTGCCTCCTGAGACCCAAAATGTTGTCTCCCATGTCTACAGGTTCTTTAAACAATGACAACTTTAAAAGACTCCAGATGGCTTTGAAAAAACTTGAAAGTCATCCAAGGTGTACTGTAGGCCTTTGTAGACACCCCATGTGAAGCTTGTCTGAAAACTCTATAGTTTTTCTGTTTGGATTATGTCCTAGGGAATGAGCTGCAGGGTCAATGGGAAATGAAAATTTAAAATGGGCCTGCCGTAACTCATGCATTCTCAGAAGATAAAAGCAGGTTCTTTCTGCTGTGAGTTCCTGCAGCCCCATTGGCCTTGATGCTCGACACTCTGTACCCTGCTGGCCTTGCTCTAAAGGACAAGGAACTCAGCTAATAAGTCAGTTCTTGCCTCTCAGATATCACTTTACAACCCATTCCTTTCAATGAACTTTCTGTGTTTGGGTAGAAAATGTAACCCAGCATTGTTTCTTTGGGAATATATTAGAAAGATTCATTTACTTAACCAATTTTATTGAGTTTTTCTGTTGGACTGTTAAACATACCATTATTCATTATCTATAGAAAGATAAATTCTAGAGGACATCATGTTGAAATGACTTTGATAAAAACCAACAGGTATAAGCAGCTACTTTTAGAAGATGGGCAGATGGCATTAAGTTAAATTTTAAATTCTAGATTTTTATACATTTATATTGGTATGTTATAATCGTGCATAATGGTGGGATCCATTATGCCATATTCTACACACATATAATTTGATCAATCTTACTCCCCATTTCTCTTTTATCATATTATTATTCCAACTAGTGCTTTATAAATGTATGCATGTATGTATGAATCATTATGCTATACTCCTAAATGGACATAATGTAACTTGGTAGATTTAGTTTCCCAGTATTACCCGTTCTCCCCTCTTTTCCTCCCTCTCAATTCCCTTCCTGTGTTCTATTGGTCTCCATTCTATGAGATTCCCTCTTTTCAAGGTCTGGCCATTTCACTTAGTATATACTCCAATTCGATCCATTTATCAAAAAAAGACATAATTTCACTCTACTTTATGACTCTGTTGTGTACATATAGCACATTTTCTTTATATATTTATCTGTTGACAGGTACCTAGGCTGATTCCATAACTACGCTATTGTTAATTGCATTGCTTTAAATACCAGTATGCATGTGTCACTACAGTATGCCAATTAGAGTTCTTTTGGATAAATACCCAGGAGTAGGATAGTGGATTCTTTTGGTAGTGCCATTCCTAGTCTTTTGAGGAGTCTCTATACTGGTTTCCAATGTGGCTGCATTAATTTGCAGTATCATTAACAATGCATAAGTGTTCATTTATCCCATATCCTCACCAACATTTGTTGTATTTGTATTCTAGATGATTGTCATTCTAACTGGGGTGAGAGAAAATCTCAGTGTGGTCTTGATTTGCCTTTCTTTTATTCCTAAGAATGTTGAACATTTTCTCATATATTTGTTGGGCATTTGTATTTATTCTTTTGAGAAATGTCTCTAGGTAATTTGCCTATCTATTGATCGGATTATTTGGGATTTTTAATTTTTTTTAGTTCTTTATATATTCTAAGTATTAATCTCCTCTTGAAAGAGTAGCTAGGAAAGAGTTTGTCTCCTTTTGTAGACTCTCCATGCTCCTAATTGTTTCCTTTGCTGTTGCAGAAGTTTTTAAATTTGATGTCATCCCACTTATTCATTCTTGGTTTTATTTCTAGAGTTTTAAGAGTCATATAAGGGAAGTTGGTTTCTTTGCCGGTATGCTGGAGTGTTGATCCTAAGTTTACTTCTAGCAGTTGCAGAGTTTCTGGTTTAATTCCTAGAATTTTGATCCACTTTGAGTTGATTGTTGTGCAGGTGAGTGATAGGAATCTAGTTTCATTCTTCTACATATGGATAGCCTGCGTTTTTTGCACCCTTTGTTTAAAAGCCTATTTTTTTGAATATATATTTTTGGGATCTTCTTCAAAGACTAGATAATTATATATATGTAGATTTTCCTCTGTGTCATCTGTTTTAATCCATTGGTCTTCATGTCTTTTCTGATGGAAATACCATGCTATTTTTGTTACTATAGCTCTGTAGTATAGCTTGAAATCAGGTATTTGATTCCTCCAGAATTTCTCTTATTGCTTAGTATTGCTTTAACTATTCTGGGACTTTTATTCTTCCCTATGAATTTTAGGACTGTTTTTTCTGGTTCTATGAAGGATGTCATTAGTATTTTGATGGAAATATAATTTAATCTATAGATTGCTTTTGGTAGTATGTCCATTTTGGCAATATTAATTCCACCTATTAATTCCAAGAATATGAGAGGTCTTTCCATCTTTTAATGTTTTCTTCAATTTCTTTCTTCAGTGATCTATAATTTTCATTTCTTTTACATCTTTAGTTAGGTTTATTCTCAAGCATTTTATTTTTTTTTGAGGCTATTATAAATTGGAATGGTTTCTTGATTTCGTTCTCAGCATATTCATTGTTGGAGTATTAGGAAAGCAATTAATTTTTATATGTTGATCTTGTATTCTGCTACTTTGCTGAATTTTTTTATCACTTCTTTAAATCTTCTGGTGGAATTATCTTTTCTTTTTCTGGGGGGTGTTTTCTAAGTATAGCATCATGTGATCAGCAAATAGAGATAATTTGGCCTTTTCTTTTCTTGTTTGTATCCCTTTTCTTTCCTTCTCTTGCCTTATTGCTCTGCCTGTAGTTTCAAGAACTATATTGAATAGGCAAGGTAAGAATGGACATTCTTGATTTATTCCTGGTTTTAGAGGAAATGCTTTCAGTTTTCCTGTGTTTAGTATGTTATTGGCTGTGGGTTTATCATATAGAGCCTTTACAATGTTGAGGCTTAGTTCCTTTCTGTTACTTGTTTATCCCATGTTTTTAACATGAAGGGGTGCTGAACTTTATGAAATGATTTTCTACATCTGTTGAAATGATCATGTGCGTTTTTCCCTTAATTTTATTTGGTGAATTATACTTACTGATTTGTGTATGTGGAGCCAAACTTGCATCCCTGGTATGAAACCCACTTGATAATGGTTTACAATCTTCTTAATGTGTTTTTGAATGCAGGTTGCCATTATTTTATTAAGGATCTGTGTGCTTTTTGTTCACCAGAGATGTTGGTTTGTACATTTCTTTCCTTAATATGTCATAATTTGACTTTGATATTAGGGTGATATTGGTTTTGTAGAATGAATTTGGTATTTTCTCTTTCTTTCTATTAAATTCTATTTTTACTTGGTGCATGTAGTCTTACTCAGTGAAAGGATTTGTTGTTACACATTCAGACATGCACACATTTTGACAATGTAGCTTGAACCCAATCCTTACCCAGGATTTCTCCCCCACTGCCCACTGCCTGATCGCTTATCTCCAATGCACTCCCCCCTGAATACAAATACAGATATATACATGTATATAGCATGTATAATTTTTTTTAAATTTTCTAGTTTTAAATGTCTGCATGAGTAAGGAACCAAGTAATTAAGAATTAAAAATAGTGTGAGGATCATTTGGAGTTAGAAATTTCTTAGAAATAAAAATTCAAAGATTTAAAATAACATGAAAATGCAAGAACTTTGAAGGACAAGATAAATTCACAAGTATGTTCAGAAAAATGGTGTGTGCATGTGTGTGTTTGAGAGAGAGAATAAAATGTTTGCTCTCTTGGTATGTTGACTGATTTATAATAAGATGTTTAGCACTAAAAAATATCTTTTTCAGTATGTCAAATCTCAGCAGACAAGTTTTGAGGAAGAGCACGTGGGACATGGGGTGACTGTGCAAGAAGAAACGGTAAACAGAATGGTATAGGTGTCCCATGAGCAGTACTTTTGGCCAAGCTTAAACTTAGGGAGAAACATTTTATTTTTAAAACCATCTCAACATCAGTACATCTTGTATTCCATCTGTGGACATGAGACATGAGGGACGGATGGATACTTAAGGGGAGAAATTTTATTTATAACTACATTTCAACATTGGCACATCCTGTGTTCTGTCTGTGGACATGAGGCATGAGGGATGCACTGGTTCAGCTCATGAAGTTGACCCACTTAGACTATTTTTGCCTTGGGACGAATTTTAAACCCCTTCCAGGTTAGTAAAGATGGATTTCAAGAATCTCGTTAGAATTCTAGTGGATTAGACGAATAAAAAACATAATAACATCTTTTGGTCACCCTGGAGGCTCTTTGTAGTCAAATTACAAGCATTATCAGTAATCTTTGAAACTGTCTTCAGGAGAATGTAGCAAGCTCATAGTTGGTGTTTATTTTTCATCAACCCCACATGCAGGAAGATTTTCAAGAAATTAAATACAGCTTGAAGATTCAAAGAAGTCTCAAGTCAACTATTGGTTACCGATAGACAAGTATTACCATCAGGAAGGTATTTATACACAGGCAGAAATTTCTATCTATAACACATTGGAATTATATAAATTGTACTATATATGTGCACAAGATAATCTTACATTTGCATTTGTTTATCTGTTTGCTTTTTTATCATTTAATTGATTGATTGTAAAACATGGTGTGAGGTAGTTGTGCACACTTGTAATTGCAGTGACTTGGGAGGCTGAGGCAAGAGAATTGCAAGTTCAAGACCAGCCTCAGCAATTTAGCATGAACTTGTCTCAAAATAAAAAATAAAAAGAAGTAGGGATTGGATTGTAACTCAGCTTGTAATGCACCCTGGGTTTCAATCCCCAGCACCTCCCCACCAAAAAACCCAGCAGGCTGGTCTCCATCTGTAGCCATTGGGATGGCATCTAACATACAGCATGTTCTAAGTAAATATCTGTTTAATGAGCATGAACGAATAAAAGAACTGCCTTCAGAAAGACATTAGATTGTGAAAAGGAATTCCATTCAACAAACATGGATAACAGTAAGAATTGTTTGAATTATATTTGTCATAATGCATAATTCAATACAAACAATGTTTACTTGTTTCCTGAAAAAAATACTAGAATAAAGCTTGAGGTAAATTTCCTTTTTGTGAGGATGGGGATATGTATCTAATGCTTTCATCTTGTCACAAGTTTTTTGGAAGAAACTTAGCAGCAAATCTTCTATTAGCTGTGTTAGGGGCTGGTTAAGAATTATTGACTTGCCATACTTCACAATAACTGATATTCTTGATCATCTACAGGGAAGGGATGAAATCAGTCTGCCCACCAGCAGTGATTCTCTTGCAGGTGGACCTAGCAAAGCATGACCTTTGGTGGAAAGCTAAATTGAGACAACCAGCTGGGTAGAAGTATCTTTCACCTCGTACAAGACCCACAGGCGTGTCCTACGGAATATAACTATATGGGATAATGATGGGTATATCCAAGGGAAAACATAATGGAGAAGAAACTTGTCAAATAAGTTGCAGATACCCTGGGTTAATCAAAGTCAAGCAGCCTATTAAGATGATTTAAGAGGCTAATTTGCTAGCTTTTTCTTAGTGTATCTGATGACAGATTTGCCACTCTGACTTCTTTGTCACTCTAGCATTCCATGAGATGGATGATCCACCAGGCTTGCTTTGGAAGCTTCACAGTGTCACTGTGGGTTCCTGGGACTCATGCAGGTGAAGAATAGTCCTGTGATGAACCACAGATCACTGACCATTGCTGAGCAAAAGCACAGAGACAAAGAGAAAATTCAAGGGCTGTGGCTACATTCATTGGTGGACT
The DNA here is from genome assembly GCA_004027875.1 of Aplodontia rufa. Lineage (NCBI taxonomy): Eukaryota > Metazoa > Chordata > Mammalia > Rodentia > Aplodontiidae > Aplodontia > Aplodontia rufa. The sequence goes on along the minus strand of PVKS010031285.1, from coordinate 8,343 downwards.
CAGAGATGTTCACAGACAGACCCAGTTCCATGCCTGGATACAAATTTTACATATGAAATGTAGTCTGTACCATTGGCTGATGACTGCTGTAGAAAAAAAAAATAGTGAACCATGTGTGAAGTTCACTCTCCCATGACCTTTAACAGATAGTTTTCTCTGTCTCAGTTTCCTTATTTGTAAACAGGGAGAGTTAGATTAAACAGTCTTTGAAGTCCCTTCCCACTCTCTCTCTCAGTAATTCAACAGCCTTTGGATGTCTGTTCTGCCCCATAGTTGGTTTATTCTAAAGGACAAACAGATCAGACACAGATGAGGGAATAGCAAGTCACTTGAATCTTGGAAGTCACTGGATGAATAAAAATTTTCATGCCTAAGATGCAAAGCCTTTAAAAAGCCATTTTCCCTTATGAGTCTGTAAGTAGGCATTTGCAGAAAAGATTCAAACATGGGTGAAGTTTGTGTCCAGCATGCACAGGAGGAGCCCCATTCTTCTTACTCATGATTCTTTAATTTTTGTACTAATATTTGTTGTTGTTGTTTTTTCAGAGAAGACAAGAAATAAGTTAATTTTTTTCTCATTTCAGTGTTCCTTGAAATGGTTTCCTTGATCTAGAACCAACTAGATTCCTGAAATTAAAATGAAGCTCCTAGTGACTCAGATTTCAAACAGATACAACTCTTGGCTCATATTATTGATAATTAGTCCATTGAACATTAAGGATCTACATACCCCCAAGCCCTCAAATATTACAGCAATAAGAAGGAAGACGTAATTGATTGTAATAACTCCTGGAAGATTCCATAAATATAGGGCTAACAAGTATAGAGCCTCCTTATTCTCTCTAGCATATCCTTCTTGCAATCTCCCTAAGATTCAAACTACACAATTCCAAGGGAGTGATAGTGGCATGAAGAGGGTGACTGTTTCATGTAAGCTGAGACTGTGATGACACCAGGGTAAACTAGAATCAGAGCTGGAAGCTCTGGGCAGTAGTTTTGAATTTGCCACTGATTAAACACAGAGTGTCAGAGACTCAAATTTTCCTGGTGTAAAATAAAAGTATTAGAGTAGAAGCTATTGAAAGTGCCTTCCTATTTTAACAAAATATAAAACACACACTTTGAAATTCAGAGAAGGAGGTTATTGTGAGAAGAAGAGCTGGTTAAATAGGTACGAGGAGGCAAGCTGTAGACAGTTAATAGGTCTGTGGATGGAATAAGTCTGTGTTCTGATGATTTCAGAGCTGGAAGAGAAGGGGATACACCCAGAAGGGGCATTACAGATAATAGTAATATTCCTTAAACCGGGTACATGGGCATTATTTGTATTGCAATTATTTATGCTTTAACCAATATTTTACATATGCATATCTATATTAGCTTCTCAGTATGTAAGGCATCTTAAAACCAAGTTAAAAGTAGAGAAAACAGACTTTGAAAAGAAAATAAAATCTGACCAAGCCAAATACTTTTGCTTTTCTGTAGCACATTCGAGGAGTATGACTTTTTCTTCCTGACCCCTTGTGAAGTGGTCTCTATGTACTGATCTGTCTTCATACCCCATCTTTCTGTCCTCCATGCTCCTGTCCACTTTCTCTGGTTTCTCAACGTGGCATACTTTGTAATATATCTGTGTCTGTCCTCATGTAGTCCTTCTGTCTAACTTGCCTCCCTGAGCCAACCACAGAATTCCCACCTATTCTTCTGTTTCATCTCAAATGCTTCCATAAAGCTTTCTCATCTCAAGACTTGTTTCTTGAATCCATGTTGTGCACCTCTGTACTGAAGCAGTTTTCTATTGTAATGATTGATTTACATACTGAAATCCTGCTAGATTACAAATTTATTGAGGGCAGAGAATTCAAACATTTTGTGTTCAAAATCTACCTAGCTATATTCATCCATCTATCTGATCCAATTATCCATTCCCTGTGTGTGTTTCTGTCTGTCTGTCTCTTTCCCTCTTTCTTTTCCTCTCAACTCAGATGGCTTCAAAATATGGCTAGTAATTGAAACACAGTAGTAAGTACATTGAGAGTAAATGAATGAATATGTTGGATCTTCATTAGTGCAAAGGAAAGGGATAGCATGGACGAACTGAGACCAGACAGGAAGGCTATTCCATACGTTAGGGTAAATACTTTGGTGTGACCTGATCTTGAGATCATGAATGCAGAGTCCAGGGATAGGCTGTGACCAGCCAACTTGATTACACTGCTGTTTGGAGATGATTTGAGAAAGATGGAGAAAGCATCTAGAAAATGTGATTTGAGCACTTGAGCTTTGGTCATAACCCAATATTAGCCCTTATTTGTTGTTATTTTTTTAGTATATTGAATCCAATACATCAATAATTCATGAAGAAAAAGTTTAAATCTATATTTATTGACAATATTGGTTAAAATATAAAAACAAATTTGCCTTAAAAATTTCAGGGAAAATATCACACACACCAAAACCAAACATACACATTTGCCCTGAAACACATTTTTATTTTCTTCCTACCTTCACACCTTCATTTTTCATGATCCTCAATGTCAAGCCCTTTAAACCTAGGGCCATTCCTTCATTTATACTGTTCTATGTTCTTGCAATTCCTGACAGTTTCCTACCCAAGTCCTACTTCTCCTTTGAGGACTGGTTCTGGCTCTCTTCTATCTAGTCCTCCCGGTCACTGGGGTGTCATTATTGAGTTTCCAACCAGTGCCAATGGCACTAAATTTCCAGGTGCCAACTTTGCTCTCTCTTTCACTTCATCCTGAGCCATTTCCTCCTGATTCACTTATGTCAATGTTGCCTAGTTTACCAAAGAGCAAGCACTCTAAAGTCAAGGCACATATCTCACATATATAATTTCTGTATCCTCTCTGCCCTGGATATTGTTAATCATTTTATCTTTTCTTAATTGATCATTCAGTTGACAAGTGGGATATCACCAATCAAGATAAAGAAGCATATGGTAACCAAGTTCTGGTTCAATGTCTGACTCCATAAAGTTCATCTTAGGTCTCATCCCTAGAGATAGCCATTAGAGAGAGAGTCATAATAACGACCCAACTTCTGTAATCCTTAGCTTTTGAGACAAGAGCACATTTTTAGGAGGAATAGGGTAGAGGGTGATCTACCAAGGTAGTGTGGATTTATACTTTGAGATCCAGGATCAGAGTGGTTTCAACACAATGCACCATAAATTAGATGGAAGCCAGGATCTCTCTGGATGGGAGCAGAGCTGACCACAGCTTTGCAATTCTCAATGAATGAGGCATGCTCAGATTTTATATACCATTCTTTTCTCCTCAGTTTTGAAAACACAACTTACTTTATTTCTTATTATTGATAAGTTTTCAAAATTGCTATCACCCCAATATTACCCATCCTGCAATTCATACCATTCATTCTCTACGTATGTCTTTGATCTTTTTCTGTGTTTAGATTCCAAGAGGTAGGTTTTCTGGGTTGTAGCATCTGAACTAGCTTCAAATACATATTTTTAAGTTATTATGTTTTATAAAACAGGAAAAATTATGATTTGGCATGTGATAGTAGGAAGGAGGAATGGCTTGATTTTTAAAGATTTTACTCAGAGCTCCCATCTCTTCCATTTCTGAAGTTAATATGCTAATTGTACCATTTTCCTTCATCATTCATCATAGAAGTATACAAGTGGGGCATGCAAGAACAGCTTCGATTAGATACCAGTTTTAATGGGATGCTGCTTAATTCATTTTGACCCTCTTAGTATTATTCAGGTCAGTTCAATCTGAACCACCTCTAAGTTTTCCTGGAATGGTTCTTCAATTCAGGATTTTTTTTGAAGACAGAAGATCAGTTAGTGGTAAATACACTCACAATCTTATGAAAACTCAAGATCTGACTTAAAAACTTAAGCATAGCTACAGGATGATTAAATATATACACACATTCTTATACATTCCTTCCACAAGAAGTGCACCATACTTGTGATTAATACATATTCCCTCCTCACTAAGGCAACTCATTAAAAACTCCATCTGATGTATTTTAAAAAGTGAACTCTATTATGTTCCTGGTCTGGGGGCCTCCTTCTTTGCACAGTCCAACATTTGCTATTTGTCCTGTTTGAACCTCACAATTTTCTCCTTAGAGATCCCCAAAGCTATGGAAAATATCTCTGCCTGTACCCTTGTTCCAAGTTCACTTCAAACACATTTAGGTATCATCAATTACATTGCTGTGGAAATTTTACTGTTTTCAATGAACTGTGCAAAAAGTTTGTCTCGAATTCCTTGTAGTAAGGAAGGACTTCTTGTCTTTGCCATGGGACCCTGCACTTCCTGGCATTTCAATCTGAGTACACTGTGTTCTGTGGCTGGCTTCTCCTGGGTTCTGACCTTTTGTGTCCTGGGTATGCTGTGGAGAGAATAGTTAAATTTTGCTCTGGTTAATCAAAAGCATAACTTTCCAGTTGAGTGTGAGCTAAAAATGGGATTTCTCTAGGAAGTGTAAGCTTGAATTTCATGACATTCACCTCTGCTTTGACTTCTGGTAAACCCTGGAATGGCTGTTGTCACATAGCTTTTGTTATCTGCCTCATCCACAGACTAGTGTGCAAAAGCCTGTGTTTTCCTTGCTAACTGGGTACAAAATTTTGTTAACTTATTTGTTGTTAAGCTGTTCTCATATAACTGAAATATATACTTAGCTATTCCTGCCATTCATCTGCCTATTGTGGGACACGATGACCCCCAAAATATTAAGTACTGACTCAGTGTGAGGCATGAATGCAGATATGCTGGTATACTATCCAACAAGATGTTGTCACTGATATCTATGTAGAGATTATGTTTGAAATTAACTCAGGAACATGGTATGACCATAAACCTGATTCCAGTTAGCGAGTTTATAGACATGAGTATTGGTTCAGATGTGGATTTTCATTTAGCAAATTAATATTAAATACATAAAATCCCACTTGTATTATATTACTAAAGTGGAAGAAATTAGGCAATTGTAAAAAAATAAAAATAAAACCCGAAAATCTTAGTGGTGTAAAACAAGAGGATTTATTTCTCACTCATGAAACATATCTGTCCTGGGCTCTGTTGTATTTTTGCAGACTGATGGAGCATACTGATCAATACAAAAGGAAAATGGTGAAGCATGTGAGTTTTTAAAGTTTTCTACCAGGAAAAGGTGCATATTATATCAATTTATATTTTATTGGCCAATGCAATCCATACAGTTATCCAGACTCCAAATTCCTCCATATGCTCAAAAAAGAAGAAATATCTAGTATACAGAACTAATGACGATCTCAGTCTGTGTTCTGTGATTAAATATACAGCTCATTCTCTTTCCTTCTGCCAAGTGACCAATGATTCCAATTCCAGAGAAAAGAGGACTAGCCCTAGAAGTACCTATGATTTCACAAAAGGGTGTGGATGAAGTGAGTGTAGGAGTAATCAGGAGAGGCTGGGAATCCAGACTGCGGAGTCTATTGAATTTAAGAGGTTGAATTCAAAAGAAGAAACTTGGATCTAAAGCATAGGGCCAGCTCCTTGGGTTCATATGGGCTGGAAGTCTAACTCAGGAATTCAGATAAGCCAAATAAGCATCAGTTTCCAAAAAATGTAATTATAAATCAAAGCTGTATAAGAGTGTCAGAAACCTGTAAGCATTACCAAAGAAGCATTTGGGTTTTACAACACACTATTTGTTCTCTTATGTATCTTCAGATAAAGAGCATATAAGAAGACTCAAGTATGTTGTTTGAAGGCAGATTATGAAACAGCGTAGCTGTGTGCTTATATTGCCTTAACAGAGTCAAAAAATCTTCACAGGGGCTCTTTTAGATGAAATAATTATTCTTATCCTTTTTGAGTCACACATTTTCGTTAAAATCTGATAATAAAGTTTCATGAAAAAGAATAGTAATTTTGACAAATGTACCTTGACCTAAACTTCATTCTTTAAACAAAAATTAGCTCAAAATCAGATGTGTAATTATAAATGAAATGTAAGCATCTAAAACTTATAGAAAAAATAGGAGAAAATATTTGAATCTAGGATAAGGCCAGAAATTCTTGAACTTGACATCAAAAGCAAGAAGAAAATTGATAAATATGAGCTCATCAAAGTTTTAAAAAAATGTTCTGCAAAAACTGCTGTTAATATAATGATAAGCTCCAGACAGGGAGAAAATATTTTGGAAGAGATAATTATCTAGACTATATAAAGAACTCTAAAATTTTAGCAGGAAAAAAGAGACAAACATCTAATTAGGAAATGGGCAAAAGATACAAAAAGGTATTTCACCAAAGATGATCTACACATGGAAAATAAGCACATGAAGAGATATTTTATATAATTACCCAATTGGGAAATGAAAACTGAAACCACAAAGAGAAATCACTCACTTCTCAGAATAGCTAAAATACAAATGATTACAACAAATTTCTGGAGAAGATGAAGAGAAGCAGATCACTTACATATTGCTGGTGGGAATAGCACCATAGGTCCCTAAATTAGTTTAGCAATTTATTACAAAACTAACTATGCGCATTAGTTTGCTCAGAGTACTATAACACAATGCCACAGACTGGGTGGCTTAAGCAGTAGAAATTTACTTTCTGGCTTTTCTGGAGGCTGGAAGACAGAGATCAAGGTGCCAGCTGTTTGGTTTATTCTGGAGCCACCCTCCTTGGCTTGCAGGTGGCTGCATTCACTTTGGGTCCTCACATGGTTTCCCCTCAATCTGAAGGTTGTTTCTGTCCTAATATCCTCTACTGATAAAGGTGGCAATCACATAGGACTGGGGCCACCCATATCAATAATTCTTTACTTAATTACCTACTTGAAACCCTGTCTCCAAATACAGTCATGTTTTGAGCTACTCAGGATTCAGATTTCCGTATATGAATTTTGGGGACACACAATTTAGCCTACAACACTATGCAAGTAGCATATAATCTAGCAATTGTATACTTTAGCATTTAAAAACAATCTGTATTTGATTGTTGATAGCAGTTATATGCCTAATAGCCAAATCCGGGAACCAGCACAGATGTCCTACGGTGGATAAGTATTAAATGATCCATGCCATGGAAAACTACTCAGAAAGGAAAAGGAATGATTCATGCATTTCTTCATTCACTGATGATTTATTGATTCAGTAGCAACTTGGATGAATTTTCAAATAAGAAAAGCCAAACTAAATTATCTCATTTATATCACATTTTTAAAAAGACACAACTATAGAATGGAGAATAGATTCATGATTTCTAGGAACTAAGGGGAAAGGGTCAGGGGAAAGAGAGGTTACGGCTGCAAAAGGGCAGCATGACACATTCTTATGGTGATGGAAATGTGATGTATTTTGATGGTATTCATATAAAAAATTTTAGGTATTTTTCTTTCATTTTCTTCTTTTTTTATTAGATGGATATAGAGATACAGTTGAGGGAGAAACATTATCAAACATTCAAGAACCAATGTATATATACTTAGTTATCCAGGGCTAGTGCCATATCATGGATGCCCATCTTGGATTCCCCCTGTTGCTGTTTCCCCCAGAAGAACTCCTGAGTTAAATGGATATCTCGTGGAGGGCAGAGATCTTCTTCTGAGATTATTCTTCCATATTCCCACTCTCCAGTCTCCTAGGAGATCTTCCTTCACCCTCCTCCACCCATTCCCCTCCCTACGCCTCCAAGTATCCTAGAGAGTCATCTCCCTGTTCCGTTGAGAATCATACAATTTAAAGCTATTATTAGCTTAACCATCTAACATACTGTTTCCCCATGTATTCTAGTTTCCACAGATGAGAGAAACCATTCGGCCCTTGAGTTTCTGTGATTGGGATACTTCACTTAGCATTCTTTCCATCTCCATCCATTTGAGTTCAAAAGCCATAATATCATCTTCTCTAATGGCGAAGTAGTGTTCCATTGTATATAAGTACCAAAGTTTTTGTATCCACTCATTAAGTGAGAGGCATGTGGGTTGGGTCCATAATCTAGCTAGAGTAAATTGAGCTGCTATGAACATTGATGAAGCCATATCACTATAATATGCTGATTTTAACTCTTTTAGGAAAATATCCAGAAGTGGGATAGCTGGGTCATAGGGTGGTTCCATCCTTAATTTTTTGAGGATTCTCCACACTGCTTTCCAGAGTGGCTGAACCAGTTTGCAGTCCCACCAGCAGTGTAACAGTGTTCCTCTTTTCCCACAGTCCCTCCAGCATCTGTTGTTGTTAGAATTTTTAATTTTTGCCACTCTAAAAGAAGTGAGGTGGTATCTCATTGAAGTTTTGTTTTGCATTTCCCTTATAGCTAATGATGTAGAGCATTTTCTCATATATTT